>WNWK01055895.1:0-11150 GCA_009830355.1 Cherax destructor
CCCAACTGTTATAGAATTGTGTCATGTTTTTTATGAAGTCTAATTTGATTTGTTAATAAATATATGTCGTGCCGAATAGGTAAAATTGGTCAATTTGCAAGAACTCATTTAAGTCCTTTCTAAAGTTTTCTCTTATACGTTTAAAGATATATTTTTTTCATTTATTTTAATGTAAAAATTAATAATTTATACCAAAAGAATCTTAGAAAACTTACCTAACCTTATAACAAGCGCAATTTAATTTAGCCTAATCCAACTAAATATATTTTAGATAAGTTTACAATAATTTAATAATAAACAAACACAATGAAATAGATTTTTTTCGTTAGGTTCAAAATGATTTTTGCAAAATTATTGCATACACAAATTTTCGCTTGTCTTATTCGGCAAGAAGAGCGTTTATATTTAAAGCCAAAATCGCAAGTTTTACCTATTCAGCACGACATATATATGGTTGACTACTGTCACCACTGGTTGACCATTGTCACAACTGGTTGACTACTGTCACCACTGGTTGACCATTGTCACCATTGATTGACTACTGTCATATATACGCTGAGAGATGCATATATATGCTGAGAGACACATATATACGTTGAGAGACGCATATATACACTGAGAGACTCATATATACGCTGAGACGCATATATATGCTGAGACGCATATATATGCTGAGAGACTAATATATACGCTGAGAGACGCATACGCTGAGACACATATATACGCTGAGAGACTCATATATATGCTGAGAGACTCATATATACGCTGAGACTCATATATACGCTGAGACTCATATATACGCTGAGAGACTCATATATACGCTAAGAGACTCATATATACGCTGAGAGACTCATATATACGCTGAGAGACTTATATATACGCTGAGAGAATAATATATACGCTGAGAGACTCATATATACGCTGAGAGAATCATATATACGCTGAGAGAATCATATATACGCTGAGAGACTCATATATACGCTGACAGACTCATAATACGCTGACTCATATATACGCTGAGAGACTCATATATACGCTGACTCATATATACGCTGAGAGACTCATATATACGCTGAGACTCATATATATACGCTGAGAGACTCATATATATGCTGAGAGACTCATATATATGCTGAGAGACTCATATATACACTGAGAGACTCATATATACGCTGAGAGACTCATATATACGCTGAGAGACTCATATATACGCTGAGAGACTCATATATACGCTGAGACTCATAATACGCTGAGAGACTCATATATACGCTGATAGACTCATATATACGCTGAGATACTCATATATCGCTGAGAGACTCATATATACGCTGAGAGACTCTATATACGCTGAGAGACTCATATATACGCTGAGAGACTCATATATACGCTGAGAGACTCATATATACGCTGAGAGACTCATATATACGCTGAGAGACTCATATATACGCTGAGACTCATATACGCTGAGAGACTCATATATACGCTGAGAGACTCATATATACGCTGAGAGACTCATATATACGCTGAGAGACTCATATATACGCTGAGAGACTCATATATACGCTGAGACTCATATATACGCTGAGAGACTCATATTTACGCTGAGAGACTCATATATACGCTGAGACTCATATATACGCTGAGACTCATATATACGCTGAGACTTATATATATACGCTGAGAGACCCATATATACGCTGAGACTCATATATACGCTGAGAGACTCATATATACGCTGAGAGACTCATATATACGCTGAGAGACTCATATATACGCTGAGACTCATATATACGCTGAGAGACTCATATGTACGCTGACTCATATATACGCTGAGACTCATATATAAGCTGAGAAACTCACATGTACGCTGAGAGACTCATATATACGCTGAGACTCATATATACGCTGAGATACTCATATGTACGCTGACTCATATATACGCTGAGACTCATATATACGCTGAGAGACTCATATATACGCTGAGAGACTCATATATACGCTGAGAGACTCATATATACGCTGAGACTCATATATACGCTGAGAGACTCATATGTACGCTGACTCATATATACGCTGAGACTCATATATAAGCTGAGAGACTCACATGTACGCTGAGAGACTCATATATACGCTGACTCATATATACGCTGAGAGACTCATATGTACGCTGACTCATATATACGCTGAGACTCATATATAAGCTGAGAGACTCACATGTACGCTGAGAGACTCATATATACGCTGAGAGACTCATATATACGCTGAGAGACTCATATATACGCTGAGAGACTCATATACGCATTACGTTAAATAATCGTGAGACAATTTAACTGTATCAAACTTAGCATACAACTAATCTAAATTCAACTATATATCTTTACTTTGTCAGAGTTTTAAGTTATTTTTTTTCTGGTATAGTTACTGCTGCAGCAAGTACTGCTTTTGTAACAAATAATGAACATGAAATCTGTTTACTTTTCTTTGTGAAACCAGTTTTGAAAAGCAATAAATAACTGCAAGATATAATTGTTTTTTTCTTGTAAACTTCACCTGTTTCATCTAGACTTATTCTGAGGTGAGGACCCGCGAGGGGGGGGGAAGCTGAGGTAGAATAGTGGGGTGGGGAGAGTTCTGAGGTGAGGACCCGCGAGGGGGGAAGCTGAGGTAGAATAGTGGGGTGGGGAGAGTTCTGGTGAGGACCCGCGAGGGGAAGCTGAGGTAGAATAGTGGGGTGGGGAGAGTTCTGAGGTGAGGACCCGAGGAAGGGGAAGCTGAGGTAGAATAGTGGGGTGGGGAGAGTTCTGAGGTGAGGACCCGCGAGGGGAGCTGATGGTAGAATAGTGGGGTGGGGGAGAGTTCTGAGGTGAGGACCCGCGAGGAGGGAAGCTGAGGTAGAATAGTGGGGTGGGGAGAGTTCTGAGGTGAGGACCCGCGAGGGGGATCTGAGGTAGAATAGTGGGGTGGGGAGAGTTCTGAGGTGAGGACCCGCGAGAGGGAAGCTGAGGTAGAATAGTGGGGTGGGGAGAGTTCTGAGGTGAGGAACCGCGAGGAGGAGCTGAGGTAAATAGTGGGGTGGGGAGAGTTCTGAGGTGAGGACCCGCGAGGGGAAGCTGAGGTAGAATAGTGGGGTGGGGAGAGTTCTGAGGTGAGGACCCGCGAGGAGGGGAGCTAAGGTAGAATAGTGGGGTGGGGAGAGTTCTGAGGTGAGGACCCGCGAGGGGAAGCTGAGGTAGAATAGTGGGGTGGGGAGAGTTCTGAGGTGAGGACCCGCGAGGAGGGGAGCTGAGAGTAGAATAGTGGGGTGGGGAGAGTTCTGAGGTGAGGACCCGCGAGAGGGAAGCTGGGTGGGAATAGTGGGGTGGGGAGAGTTCTGAGGTGAGGACCCGAGGAGGGGAGCTGAGGTGGGATAGTGGGGTGGGGAGAGTTCTGAGGTGAGGACCCGAGGAGGAAGCTGAGGTAGAATAGTGGGGTGGGGGAGAGTTCTGGTGAGGACCCGCAAGGAGGGTGAGCTGAGGTAGAATAGTGGGGTGGGGAGAGTTCTGGGTGAGGACCCGCGAGGGGGAGCTGAGGTAGAATAGTGGGGTGGGAGAGTTCTGAGGTGAGGACCCGCGAGGGGGGAAGCTGAGGTAGAATAGTGGGGTGGGGAGTTCTGAGGTGAGGACCCGCGAGGAGGGAAGCTGAGGTAGAATAGTGGGGTGGGGAGAGTTCTGAGGTGAGGACCTCGCGAGTGGGAAGCTGAGGTAGAATAGTGGGGTGGGGAGAGTTCTGGGGTGAGGACCCGCGAGGAAGGGAGCTGAGGTAGAATAGTGGGGTGGGGAGAGTTCTGAGTGAGGACCCGCGAGAGGGAGCTGAGGTAGAATAGTGGGGTGGGGGAGAGTTCTGAGGTGAGGACCCGCGAGGGAGGGAAGCTGAGGTAGAATAGTGGGGTGGGGAGAGTTCTGAGGTGAGGACCCGCAGGAGGGGGAGCTGAGGTAGAATAGTGGGGTGGGGAGAGTTCTGAGGTGAGGACCCGCGAGGGGAGCTGAGGTGAATAGTGGGGTGGGGAGAGTTCTGAGGTGGTGACCCGCGAGGGGAGGGAAGCTGAGGTAGAATAGTGGGGTGGGAGAGTTCTGAGGTGAGGACCCGCGAGGAGGGGGAGCTGAGGTGGGAATAGTGGGTGGGGAGAGTTCTGAGGTGAGGACCCGCGGGAGGGGAAGCTGAGGTAGAATAGTGGGGTGGGGGAGAGTTCTGAGGTGAGGACCCGCGGGAGGGGAGCTGAGGTAGAATAGTGGGGGGGGGAGTTCTGAGGTGAGGACCCGCGAGGAGGGGAGCTGAGGAAGAATAGTGGGGTGGGGAGAGTTCTGAGGTGAGGACCCGCGGGGGGGGGAGCTGAGGTAGGAATAGTGGGGTGGGGAGAGTTCTGAGGTGAGGACCCGCAGGAGGGAGCTGAGGAAGAATAGTGGGGTGGGGGAGAGTTCTGAGGTGGGGACCCGCGAGGAGGGAGCTGAGGTAGAATAGTGGGGTGGGGAGAGTTCTGAGGTGAGGACCCGCGAGGGGAGCTGAGGTAGAATAGTGGGGTGTGGGGAGAGTTCTGAGGTGAGGACCCGCGAGGAGGGGCTGAGGTAGAATAGTGGGGTGGGGAAGTTCTGAGGTGAGGACCCGCAGGAGGGGGCTGAGGTAGAATAGTGGGGTGGGGAGAATAAGAGAAGGAGCCGGGACTAGACCCAGCAGCAAGGTGTTAGGTTAGGTTAGGTTCGTCAGGAAACAGGACAAGTGTTTCCTGACGCGGATCTTAGTCAGATGATGACCCGCCGTTGGAGCTTTGGTCATCTGACCGAGGCCTTCCACTGGCTTACCAGTCCACCCTTTAAAAATTATGGTTAGTTATAAGTATTTAGTTATTAGCAAGGTGTTGTGTGTGGCATCAGCTCTTATGAAAAACTACTATGGTAATACTGACAAGATGTGGGAAAAGACATTTATGCCCAATTCAGGACATTTATCAGAGGAAACTGAAGAAGACACTCGTGGAGAAACGTTTCCTTCAATAAATGTCCTAAACCTACAAATGTCTTTTTCACATCAACAAACTGTAAATAAATGTCTTTTTCACATCAACTATATGACCTCAGTCTCAGCACTTGATGACAGGTCGAGCTCAGGAAGGTAGTGGCTGCAGGGGGGCTGGACAGGTGTGGCTGGACAGGTGTGGCTGGACAGGTGTGGCTGGACAGGTGTAGCTGGACAGGGTGGTTGGACAGGTGGCTGGACAGGTGTGGCTGGACAGGGTGGCTGGACAGGTGTGGGTTTGACAGAGTGTGACTGGACGAAGTGTAGCTGGACAGGTAGCTGGACAGGTGTGGCTGGACGAGTGTAGCTGGACAGGTGTAGCTGGACGGGTGTGGCTGGACAGGTGTAGCTGGACAGGTGTGGCTGGACAGGTGTGGTGGACACCACAGTGGCCAAGACTTTGTCACACTGCACGGAGACACACGTCCATGACTATGGTGGCAGCATTGTAGGGATGGGGAATGGTGTGTTTTTAAAATCAAGGTGGTGTTGGCAAAGAAAAACAGGACGTGTTTACAGGTTCACACTGCAAAGGGCAAGAAAGAGTGTCTTAGTTGGGCTAGGAGCAGGACTGTAAAACGCTTTGAAGAGATTTAGAGGTTGTGAAGCCATCCAATAGTACTGTCGGGGTAGGTAGTCCAGGAGTCTTGGTATGTCTAGCTGTCGCTGAGTGCTTTTCAGCAGATGTGTTGGGCTGGTTTTGCCTGTCATGATGAGGAGTGACTCGCTCATCTCAAAAAGGGCCCGCCACCTCACCTCCAGCAGCATCCTGTGTAACGACAATTCTGGATTCGTTGCAGATTCAGGCGTTGGTCATGACATAACGAGACAGCGAGTGTATGGATGAGGGCTGAATAATTAGAAGATATAGACGTTGAGTTTTGGAGGTATATGCACTTTTGACTTTGTATAAGCGAGTGAGAGCATCACTTGACATACTTCTCTTAACAGTGATGTGTGTTTGTGTGTGTATACATCACCGTTTAAGTGTAAACCTTTTCTGAAAAGACGCAAGTCTAAAAAAATTTAAAAATAATAATTTTATTATTATTATTTCTAATAAATAATATTTTTAGAGTTGTCATCATATAAACCGATGAAAAAATTTTTCCCCCTCCAGACAAAAACCCGTTTTAAAGACTTTTTCAGTCTCTTCCTTCCCCCTGATTCCTAAAAATTGTCCTCCGGAAACCCCGGAAGACGCAGCAACCCCCACTGATATCTGGCACGTACTGGTCAAGCTCATTTTGTTGGGGCTGCGTTGGTTTTGGGGGTCGGCGGGAAAAGGATGTTGCCCGGTGTGGGGGGGTCTCTGGGGGCCAGCCCCTGCCTCAAAAAGTGGAGATCTGTTTGTCGACTCGCTGAAGCTGTTGGCAGCTGGAAGGGGGGAAGCAGTAATAAAAAAATGAAAAAAAGGGGGTGTGTATGTGTGTTAAACCCCTATATGTGGAAAAAGGGTCAATTCACAGCTTGTGTGTGTGTGTGTGTCCCCCCTATTTGTGGTTAGGGTGGGGAAAAACTCAGCTCCTGGCCCCTATGTGTTGTGTGTGTGCTCACCCTTTTTGGGGTTGGTTGAAAGGGAAATTCAGAGCTTGTGTGTGCCCCCAGTAAGAGTTTGCCAAAATTTTTTTTAATTAACCCAAAAACATACCCAACAACCTCCCCCCGGCATCCCCCTAAACACCACCCCCGGGCTTTTTCCCCCCCTCGGAGAGTCGGGTCCTGTGGCATGGTAACGGTCTGGCTCGTCGAAGTGGGGGGAGATAAAGTCAGGTTTTTTTTAAAAAAGGGGGGGGGACAACCACTGGGGCCCCCTGTGCCCAGAAAAACATGGGTTCACTCCCCGGGGGGAGTTTTTTGCCCTGGCAAACACCCCCAAAACACAACAACCACTGCTACAGAGGGTGGGTCAGGCTCCCCAAAAATTTTAAAGGGGTTTTTCCCCCTCACCCGGCAGGGGGGGTTTTGTATATTCGTAAACTGGCTCCCCCAAAAACCCAAAACGTAATAAACGGGGTTTTTTAAAACTAAACCCCCCATTTCCAAATGCGAAAAAAAAAGGGGTTTTCTTTTATGAGACAATTGTTAACACCCCCCTATTTGTTAGATTATTAGCTAAAATTTTTTCAAAAATTTTTACTTTTTCTACGTTCCCCCCAAAATTTGATATTGCAATAATAATTTAGTTAAAGCCCCTTCAGTACTAAAGGTAAAAACCAGAGGATTATCTATATGCCTTCGCTAAGGGTTACTGTAATCCCTAAGAAAAAAAAAGGTTTTTTTGGCATATTGACAAAAAATTTAAAATTTTCTCATATCCAGCTGATATCTAAAAAAAACTTTTTTAAAATTTTTGCATCTTCCAAAATTCAAAAATTTTGCCCCCCAATTTCCCCTATAACACTGATTTGTTTGGACTGAAACTTTTGGCAAAAAGTTTCCTTAACAAATTCCCATTCTGCATAAAAATCAATCTTCAACTAACATTACTTCACTATTATTTACACTTGTAATTTTTTTGGGCTCTTCCTCAGACCACACTATGCATTTATTCAAAAACTCTAAAACCTTGTAAAAAATTAATTCTTAAAAAAATGATCCCCCGTCTCTAAGATTGTAATGTTTTTCTGAACTAAGGCCCCTGCAACATTGTAATAGAACACAGAAATTACTTGAAACAACATTTTATTCTTCAAGTGCGTCTGAACCCCCCTGTTTTTCCCCAATTTTAAAAAAAAAGGGCCCCAAAAAAAATTGGGGAATCTTTCCGGGGAAAAAAAAATTTTTTTAAACCTTTTGGGGGGCCCCCAAAAACTTGGGGGGTTTTGTTAAAAAGAAAACCCCTTTTTCTGTATTTTCAAAAAAAAACCCCAAAAAAATTTCTGAAATTCCATTATATTTTTTTTCCCCCAAACCAAATTACACCATTTTTTTTACTGTATAATTTTGATTATCTCAACATTATTTAAAACTTCATATTTTGCCTTTTTTTAAACCTCTTGAATTAAACTGGTTTAATTTTAAAAAGGGGTTTAAAAAATATCAAAATGGTTATATATTTGAGGTTACAGAGGCGGAAGGTGTAAAGTTAAAAATACCCCGCTATTTAGGGTGGGGAAAAAAACTGCATCAATCCCCAAAAAAGGGGCCCCAAAAATAATACAAAACTGGGGTTTTTTTTGCTATGCAAATTATTTTTCCTTCTAAGGGGGGGCATTTAGTGCATTCTTTCTTGTTTCTTTAAATTTTCCTATACTTTTTTTTATCTATTATTATTATTATTATTTTTATTATTATTATTATTATTTTTTTATTATTATTATTCCATTGGGGGATTTTATGGGGGAAAAAAAATTTTTGGGGGGTTTTTTTAAAATGTTTTCATGTTTTTGGGGTTATATTTTAAGGTGGTAAGACTCACTTTTTTGGGGGCGGTCTGTAAAAGGGGGAAAAATTCCGTTGACAGTACCAGTACGTAGGACCCTCTGTTTAATGTCTGCTCAGAGCCAGGCCAGAAGAAGGTAGCACTCTTCTTCCCCCGGGGAAAAAAACGCTGGGGGAACATTAACAGCACGTAAAGTCCCCTGCACCGCAGATGAGTATTACATACTCACTTATATAATGTACAAAAAACTTACATGCGTGCAATAAAATTTATGCACCCCCAAACCCCCCGTGCTAAAACAACCCCTGACATACTTTAACATTTACACCCCCGAATGCAAAATTTTCCCCAAACATGCCCCCACACACACACACACAAAAAAACACACACACACACACACACACACACACACACAAAAAAAAACAAACAAAAAAAAAAAAAAACCAGACTCAGAAGCCCCCCTTTTCCAGATGATGGGGGGTTAAAAGAGGAAAATTTAAAAATCAGATGAGGATCAGGCAGGACTTCAAAAAGACCTGGACAGGCTGGACACCTGGAAAAGTAACGCCAAAATTTTTAAACCCCCACCAAATGCAAAGTCAAAAAAGATCGGGGAAGGGCAAAAGACCGCAGACAGAGTATAGGCGGGGGGGCCAACCCTGCAAACCCCCACTAAAAAGAAAGATTTTGGGGGTTTGAGTATAATAAAACACGTTCCGGAAGCAAAATCAACCAGATAACTGCAAAAATTGGGCGACTGGCAAACCTGAGAAGGGCGTTCCGCCCCCTTAAAAAAGGAATCGTTCAAGACACTGTACACCGTGTACGTCAGGCCCTCTGGTATCCCCCAAAATTTTGGGAAACCCCCCCTTGGCCCCAAACGTCAAGAAATTAGAGAATGTAAAAATTTTCAACAAACCCATTTCCCCAAGTAAGGGAATGTCCTACGAAAGGTTAAGGAAATGGGCCCCGACGAAACTGGAGGATAGGAGGTTAGAGGACCCCAGTAACGACATCAAAATACTGGGGAATAGAAAAATTGGAAAAGAAAGGATTTTTCAAAGATGGGACAAAAAAACGGGGGGCCCCAAATTTAAGGGGGGGAAATTTTGGAAAATTGAAGACTCAGATTAGTCAAAGGAATCTTAAGTATTTCTTCAGTCTAAGTTGTTAGGAAGCGAAATAGTCGGCAAGTGATTTTGGGGGGGGGGAAAAAGGAACCATACATATTTTTAAGACGGTAATAAAGCTCATGGAGCAGGGGGAGAGGACCCAGTAGCGGTCAGTGAAGAGGCGGGGGGCCCCCGGGTGAGTATCGACCCTGCAACCACAAATGGGGGTACACCAAGGGGTTGGACTGCCTCCTTGTGACTGCTCACCCCCCCAAGTACTATTGACACAGACCCTGAGATTAGTCATCCCCCTTCACAAGTGGCTTTTTTACACATTTTGTATGCAACTGCTCTTGCAAGAATGAAGGATAACTCACTTGGTGGTATGAGGCCCCCTGGTCGCTCACCCTCAGGACACCATGCAGTAAAGGACTTATTTGGTCTTCGGGTGTCCTTTTGCCCCCAAAACCCCCCCAGATCGACAAAAAACCCCGTTTTAGAATATCATTGGCCCAACCCAATGGGGAAAAAAAAAAGGTCTTGTCAATGCGGGTGGGTCTGGGAAAGACGAATATCGGATTGGGAAGCCTCTATGATTTATGGTCCCCCGGGCCCAAATATATGTAGACACGTGTGTTTTTCTGCTTGTCAGCACCCCCTTTTGATTTTCTGTTTCCCAAAAAGGGGAAACTGGTGTCTCTCTCACTCCCACCTTCGTTTAGGGATGGGGGTTTTGGGGGTTTTTCCTAGATAATATAACCTTTTAAAATTCCCCATATTAAAAAGGGATAATCCTACAAAAATTTAAAGGGCCAAATTTTCATTAAAAATTTTTTAAAGTTACTTCTCTAATTCTAATATTGTTACTAACTGTATAAACCACCCGCCCCCCCAAAGGGGAAATAAATCAAACTTGTACAATCCCACCTCCGCCAACTAGGTGTGTTGTGGATGTTAAGGGCTCATTCTGCTTATTTACTGTTTACTCTCTGTGGAACCTTTTTGGGAAAAAATTACACACACCCCACACACACACACACAAAAACCCCTTTTGGGGGAAAGCCGGAGGAGTGTATCTCGACCGACAGAACACGGGAAGAAAGACAGAAACTGAAAAAAGGTTTCAGGGGAAAAAAAGGAGGAAAGAGAATGGAAAAGGAGCCCCCCTCAGGAAGCTCTAAAACAACCCCCTTCAGATGTTCCCCAACCCGGGCCCCAAACCCCCAAAGCAACCAGACAACCTAACCCAAAAACCCCACATGCCATACCCAATGATTCCACCCCCCTCATTACAAACTCCACCTTCCCCACCAACCACCCATAGTTCCCCCTCCCCCTCTCCCCTTTCCCAACCCCCATACCCCCCGACTACGGTTTTTGAAAAAAATTAAAAGGGTTTTGGGATAAAAAGCAGATGGTATAAAAATAAAAGTGAGGTGGGATGAAAAAAGGGGGCATCCCCAGACATAATAGCACTCCAAAACGAAACTCACCCGGATGATAACAGATGCAATCTTACGGGTTCAAATCCTCCCGGAAAAAAAGGGAGCAGAGGGGGGGGGGGTTCCCCCCTTAAAAAAGGTGGGGATTTGAGGAAGTGGAAG
>WNWK01055896.1:0-11150 GCA_009830355.1 Cherax destructor
ACATAATGGAGATTGGCTGCATGTTTCAACCATTAACTGAGGTTCTCTTCAGAAGACCTTAGGAGTCGAAATAGACATCGCTTTTTATTGTCAAAACATGGACTTTTCTCAACATTGATAGGTAACTCATTAAATATAAAACAAAATATAATGTTTAGCTGCACAAAATATATAAATAGAATTATGGCTTTAACTATTACTTTTTTTTTTTTTTTTTGCAAAAATAGTACCTAAGTATCAGAGTTTCTCAAAAGTGAAACTAATTTAATGTGTAGTGTTTCAGTGTGGCTGGAGGTGTAGGGGACATTCAGGGAAGGGTTGGAAGAATGGTGTGAAGGAGGTTTTGAGTGGCAGAGGCTTGAGCATCCACCATGCATTTACAAGGACGTTAAATCGAAATGCGAGATGAATGCTCTACGAGATTTCTAAACCCATAGAGGTCATATGGCGCCTGGGGATGGGAGGCAGTCAGGAGAATAAAGTCCACATTATAGGGTGCAGAACTCCTCACCAGCGGGGATGCACCTCCAGTGAGAGGTCGAGGGTAGAGTGTGTGTGCAGGAATACCTGACTGAATTCGGGGACAACTGGTTATCAAGACTTGAACTTTTAAAGATTGGAAAGCGCTGTGATGTGGTAAGGTCTGGTGAAGTTTTTGTAATTTGTTCATGATTGTAACCATATACTATAGGAGTGTAGATGATTCATTACCTTTGTAACTCGGTCATGATTGTGACCAGATCTACCTGGAGTTCATTACCTTTGTAACTTGTTCAGCTATCATAACTTTGGAGCCCAGTCCCTGGACCCATTATGTATCTCTGTAATCTTTTGACTACCGCCCACACCATGGGTCTGGGGTGTGTAATAAAGATAGTAAACTATAACTAACTGGTGAAGGGATGAATGTTTTGTGGCGTTGTAGCCAACATAATTATGTAAGCAACTCAATATTATTAATTAATAGTAATCAATAAATTCCTAAATAGTTGAGTGCTACTTCAGGTGTAACACCGAAGTTAAGTTGCAGTTACTGGACCCATTATGAAGTAGGAAAGTATATACAGTGGAACCTCGGTGTTTGATCGTACCGGACCTCGAACGAACTGGAGTCAACAGTTTTGTTCAGAAAAAAAATGACCCGGTCTTTGGACGTTTCTCTGGAGTGCGAACACACCGCCTTGTTAACAATTCAGTTGTTAAAAAACTACAGGAAAGCCTTGTTTCAAAAGTGCTTTGAAGTGACCTCTGACACTGACCTTAGTGACCTAACTCTCAGAGACTTTTGGAAGAGCCAGTTGAACATCCTCCAGTGTGTGAAGCTGATAATTAAAGCCTGAGAAATACTATTTCGGACATCGAACTTTTCGCAGTTCCAACACCATCTATGAACCAAATAAGTTCAAACACCAGGTTCCACTGTATAAAGGTCGACAGCATCTCAATACAAATTTTGATGATTACAACTAATCTACAATACACATACAAAATAACACCAATAAATACATGTTTTAATATCACACTTCATTGTATTTCCACACAAATATCTAATATATTTTAAGAAAATATACTATATATAAGGAATATTTTATACATATATAATGTACAAATTATATATATATTATATATATATATATATATATATATATATATATATATTATGTAACCACGAACGAGTGGTATTGATCAATAACAACACTGCACTAGCCAGGGTTCGAACATGGGTTCGAACCCTGGCTAGTGCATATTTATTGATATATATATATATATATATATATATATATATATATATATATATATATATATATTACACACACACACACAAGACGTGAAAATTCTATTTACATGAAGAACATTTGAAGAACTAGACCATCACCTTACTAACAAAAAATTAAGCAAACAATTCATGCAGCCGAATTTATAATATACAAGAGTGGGTGTTGTGTGGGGAAGGGTTGCATTTTTTTCACAATCCTTAGATTATATCAGGAGATACAAATTTGAATATGTATAAATATTTCCCCGTAAACCAGGATCCTGACGGTATGTAACGTTTACGGTGAAGCACTAAGCCAGTATGGGCTACCCAGGGCTCTGATGAGCACTCAGAGCTCTGATGAACACCCAGGGCTCTGATGAGCACTCAGAGCTCTGATGAACACCCAGGGCTGTGATGAACATCCAGGGCTGTGATGATCTCCTAAGGTTGTGATGATCTCTCAGGACTATGATGAACACCCAGGGCTTTGATGATCTCCCAGGGTTGTGAACACCCAGGGCTCTGATGATCTCCCAGGGTTGTGAACACCCAGGGCTCTGATGATCTCCCAGGGTTGTGAACACCCAGGGCTCTGATGATCTCCCAGGGTTGTGAACACCCAGGGCTCTGATGATCTCCCAGGGTTGTGAACACCCAGGGCTCTGATGATCTCCCAGGGTTGTGAACACCCAGGGCTCTGATGATCTCCCAGGGTTATGAACACCCAGGGCTCTGATGATCTCCCAGGGTTGTGAACACCCAGGGCTCTGATGATCTCCCAGGGTTGTGAACACCCAGGGCTCTGATGATCTCCCAGGGTTGTGAACACCCAGGGCCCAGATGATCTCCCAGGGTTGTGAACACCCAGGGCTAAGATGATCTCCCAGGGTTGTGAACACCCAGGGCTCTGATGATCTCCCAGGGTTGTGAACACCCAGGGCTAAGATGATCTCCCAGGGTTGTGAACACCCAGGGCTAAGATGATCTCCCAGGGTTGTGAACACCCAGGGCTCTGATGATCTCCCAGGGTTGTGAACACCCAGGGCTCTGATGATCTCCCAGGGTTATGAACACCCAGGGCTCTGATGATCTCCCAGGGCTTTGATGATCTCCCAGGGTTGTGAACACCCAGGGCTCTGATGATCTCCCAGGGTTGTGAACACCCAGGGCTCTGATGATCTCCCAGGGTTGTGAACACCCAGGGCTCTGATGATCTCCCAGGGTTGTGTAACAAACTCCCAGTTCATCCAGCAGTTGATATGGTGATAGAGATTATGAAGTATATATATATATATATATATATATATATATATATATATATATATATATATATATATATATATATATATTTTTTTTTCAACAAGTCGGCCGTCTCCCACCGAGGCAGGGTGACCCAAAAAGAAGAAAATCCCCAAAAGAAAAAACTTTCATCATCATTCAACACTTTCACCACACACATACATAATCACTGTCTTTGCAGAGGAGCTCAGATACTACAGCTGAGAAAAGTCCCTCCCAGCTGTCACTATCTCAGACCCCTCCTTTAAAGTGCAGGCATTGTACTTCCCATTTCAGGACTCAAGTCCAACTAAATCAATTAACTGGTTTCCCTGAATCCCTTCACACAATGTTACCCTGCTCACACTCCAACAGATCGTCATGTCCCAAAACCATTCGTCTCCATTCACTCCTATCTAACACGCTCACACATGCTTGCTGGAAGTCCAAGCCCCTCGCCCACAAAACCTCCTTTACCCTTTCCCTCCAACCTTTTCTAGGACGACCCCTACCCCGCCTTCCTTCCCCTACAGATTTATACGCTCTCCAAGTCATTCTACTTTGATCCATTCTCTCTAAATGACCAAACCACCTCAACAACCCTCTTCAGCCCTCTGACAAATACTTTTAGTAACTCCACACCTTCTCCTAATTTCCACATTCCGAATTTTCTGCATAATATTTACACCACACATTGCCCTTAGACAGGACATCTCCACTGCCTCCAGCCTCCTCCTCGCTGCAGCATTTGCAACCCATGCTTCACACCCATATAAGAGTGTTGGTACCACTATACTTTCGTACATTCCTTCTTTGCCTCCATGGATAACGTTTTTGTCTCCACAGATACCTCAATGCACCACTCACCTTTTTCCTTCATCAATTCTATGGTTAACCTCATCCTTCATAAACCCATCTGCTGACACATCAACTCCCAAATATCTGAAAACATTTACTTCTTCCATAATCCCTCTCTCCAATGTGATATCCAATTTTTCTTTATTTAAATCGTTTGATACCCTCATCACCTTACTCTTATCTATGTTCACTTTTAACTTTCTACCTTTACACACTCTCCCAAACTCGTCCACTAACCTTTGCAACTTTTCTTTAGAATCTCCCATAAGCACAGTATCATCAGCAAAAAGTAACTGTGTCAACTCCCATTTTGCATTTAATTCTCCATAATTTAATCCCCCCTCTCCCCAACACCCTAGCATTTACTTCTTTTTCAACCCCATCTATAAATATATTAAACAACCATGGTGACATTACACAACCCTGTCTAAGACCTACTTTTACCGGAAGTAATCTCCTCTCTCCTACACACCCTAACCTGAGCCTCACTATCCTCATAAAAACTCTTTACAGCCTTCAGTAACTTACTACCTATTCCATACACTTGCAACATTTGCCACATTGCTCCCCTATCCACTCTATCATATGCCTTTTCTAAATCCATAAATGCAATAAAACTTCTCTACCTTTATCTAAATACTGTTCACATATATGCTTCACTGTAAACACTTGATCTACACATCCCCTACCCACTCTAAAGCCTCCTTGCTCATCTGCAATCCTACTCTCTGTCTTACCTCTAATTCTTTCAATAATAACCCTGCCATACACTTTACCTGGTATACTCAGTAAACTTATTCCCCTATAATTTTTACACTCTTTTATCCCCTTCCCTTTATATAAAGGAACTATACATGCTCGCTGCCAATCCCTAGGTACCTTCCCCTCTTTCATACATTTATTAAACAAAAATACCAACCACTCCAGCACTATATCCCCCCCTGCTTTTAACATTTTTGTCATGATTCCGTCAATTCCAGCTGCTTTACCCCTTTCATTCTACGTAATGCCTCACGCACCTCCCCACACTCACATCCTGCTCTTCTTCACTCCTAAACGATGTTGTACCTCCCTGGCCAGTACATGAAATTATCGCCTCCCTCTTTTCATCGACATTTAAAAGTTCCTCAAAATATTCCGCCATCTACCCAATACCTCCAGCTCCCCATCTACTAACTCCCTACTCTGTTTTTAACTGACAAATCCATTCGTTCCCTAGGCTTTCTTACCTTGTTTATCTCACTCCAAAAATTTTTCTTGTTTTCAGCAAAATTTCTTGACAGAACCTCTCCCATTCTTTCATCCGCTCTTCTTTTGCACTCTCTCACCACTCTCTTCACCTTTCTTTACTCTCCATATACTCTGCTCTTCTACTAACACTTCTGTTTTGTAAAAACCTCTCATAAGCTACCTTTTTCTCTTTTATCACACCCTTTACTTCTTCATTCCACCACTCACTCCTCTTTCCTCCTGCACCCACCCTCCTATAACCACAAACTTCTGCCCCACATTCTAATACTGCATTTTTAAAACTATCCCAACTCTCTTCAACCCCCACTACTCCTACTTGCACTAACCCACCTTTCTGCCAATAGTTGCTTATATCTCACCCTAACTTCCTCCTCCCTTAGTTTATACACTTTTACCTCTCTTACTTGCTGTTGCCATTTTCTTTTGTCCCATCTACCTTTTACTCTAACTGTAGCTACAACCAAATAATGATCTGATATATCCGTTGCCCCTCTATAAACATGTACATCCTGAAGCCTACTCATCAACCTTTTATCCACCAATACATAATCCAACAAACTACTTTCCTTACGTGCTATATCATACCTTGTATATTTATTTATCCTCTTTTTCATAAAATATGTATTACTTATTACCAAACCTCTTTCTACACATAGCTCAATTAATGGCTCCCCATTTACATTTACCCTGGCACCCCAAATTTACCTACTACTCCATCCACAACATTTTTACCCACTTTAGCATTAAGATCCCCAACCACAATTACTCTCTCACTTGGTTCAAAACTCCCCACACACTCACTCAACATTTCCCAAAATCTCTCTCTCTTCTACACTTCTCTCTTCTCCAGGTGCATAAACACTTACTATAACCCACTTTTCACATCCAACCTTTATTTTACTCCACATAATCCTTGAATTTATACATTTATATTCCTTCTTTACCTGCCATAACTGATTATTCAACATTATTGCCACTCCTTCTTTAGCTCTAACTCTATTTGAAACCCCTGATCTAATCCCATTTATTTCTCCCCACTGAAACTCTCCTACCCCTTCAGCTTTGTCTCACTTAAAGCCAGGACATCCAGCTTCTTTTCATTCATAACATCTACAATCATCTCTTTCTTATCATTCGCACAACATCCACGCACATTCAAACATCCCACTTTGACGATTTTCTTCTTCTTCTTTTAGTAAGCTATACAGGAAAAGGGGTTACTAGCCCATATATATATATATACATTCATGGAGATAATTACCGTGTTCGAGTAAAAAACAATTAATGCCCTCAAAATACAATGTACAGGGTAATATTTACAATATATATATATATATATATATATATATATATATATATATATATATATATATATATATATATATATATATATATATATATATATATATATATATATACAAGTGACGTGGCTGACACAAATTTCAACTACCCTACAAATCATGTAGGTTAATTGAGAGGAAACTAGACGAGGTTTCAGTCGGTTCTGGAGCACAATTTAATCAGTACGAAGTGAAACATAGTCGAGTTTGAGCCGCAATCTGAGAGTCAGTTGATACAGTGCTTCATGTTGTCCCTGTTATTTTATGAAGACTAGTTTTTAATCACTTATTTACAATGGGATGTTAGTTCAGTACTGCTATAGCTATCGTAGACTAATAGATTGCTCATTGCTTTATAATTTGTTCATGAGTGCAACCATGTACAGACGTAAGTAAATTTACTTACATGATTCATTACCTTGTAACTAGTGAATTAATTACCATTGTACCTTGTTCAGCTATCAAAACTTTGGGGCCCAGTCTCTGGACCCTATATATACCTCTGTAATCTGCAAATACCTTTGTAACTTGTCATGATTGTGACCATCTGAGTTCATTACCTTTGTAACTTGCTCAGCTATCAAACTTTGAGGTCCAGTCCCTGGACCCATTATGTACCTCTGTAATCTTTTGACTACTGCCCACAGGATGGGTATGGGGTGCATAATAAAGATATCAAACTAAAACTACAGCTATCGTAGCTTACTACTATCGCTAACGTAGCGTTCTACCTACAACTAACGTTGCTCTACAACGATCACCTAGTTCTACAGAATTACTGATAAAGTTAACCGTGACGCTGACACCAGTAATCGTCACTTGTGGCACTCTGGCGAAGGTGTGTGTGGCACCAAGCTTCATTATTCCTGGGGAAGCGCTAAAACCATACAAGTCATACAAAGCTTGGAGAATAGAGAGTAATTAGGCTTGATCACCAGAAAGGAAAGTGTACTCCGATTTCTTCCATCAAGAGTCATTCACCAGCACGAAGACTTCCCTGTGAAGGTAAAGTAAACAAAGCAACGCAGGGATTGTTGAATGGAAGTATCCTACTCTCGCATTTGTGGTAGACTCGACGCACCTTCGCCAGATTCCCCTTCGCACAGATTATGTCTTTATGGTAGTGTACTGGCCTTCAAGGTATGGCGAACCTGACGAAAATTCGCCAAACCCCACCGTGTAAAGTCACTGGCCTACTCCAGAGAGTATTCGCCAGCAGCACAACTTGCGAATCACAACATGGACGGGTAGCCTAGAGAGAGAGAGAGAGGGAAATGATTCCGATAACTAAAGGTTAAGAGACACCCCAAGCAACTACTGTTTATGTCCCACCACCACCAGCAGCAGCACCAGCACCGCCACCAGCACCACCTCTCCCTGCCTCCCTGCTGCTGACGACGTTTTGCCAGCAGGCCTAGTGTCGTTCTCGCCAGGCAGGGTGTAGGCAGGGCTCTTGGGAGGGAAGGTGTGGGTGAGTATACCAGGGCACAAGTCGTTGGAATCCACGAAGAGAATGCGGTTTTCCAAGCCTTGATAAAGAGGACTCATCTGTTGGATGAACTGCATGAAGACGTCTGTGTCCAGGAGACCTAGGCAGGGAGGAAGGCTGCAGTTAAATATTATTCAAGATTTTAAGCTCGTAAAAAAGATGTCCTTACAAGATATCATATGAAAAATATCCAAATTTCTTTACTAAAAATCGATGGTAAGCAAATAATCTAAATAAATATGGTGTATATAAATATATTAAACAAAATGGCCGAATATACTAATAATATACTGACTGTTTAAACAATATCAACAAAAGAACTTAATAACCTAGCCATATCGTTCTCCCCATCACAGGACATTATCTTCAGCCTTACCAGTCAGGTGGTGATTGATTTTGTTATCTCTGATAACAGAGTAGCCATCGCCGCCGTTGGCCAGGAAGGATGCCATGGCTATCCTGTAGATGAGGTCATCCTTGACATCCTCAAGCTCAGGGATGCGACACTCCTGACAGCGGGCCTGCAGACGTACTACTCTTGAACCCACGGGAAGGTTCACGTCATACACCACCACGAAACCTATGGGTACCAAGTGATCGATCAGGCCAACAATCCGGCTTGGTCTGGGACCGGTCCGTGGGGGCGGTGACCCCTGGAAGTTACTATAGGTAACCTTGAACATAACTGGAGGAGCATGTCTAGTAAAAATTTCTGAGGCGTCTATGTGTACGTGCGTGTGTTTAATATCTTTCTTATGTTCCCCAAACCCATCCTGTGGAAGGTAGTCAAAAGATTATAGAGGCACATATGGGTCCAGGGAAGTGTGTGCACTCTGTTGTACTCATCCCATCTCTGGTGACAAGTTTATATTTTTCTATAGATTCACACAGGTTTACTGCTCCTTACAGCACCCATGGTGATATTCCTTCTGGCCCAATGACTTATGATATGTAAAACCCTTTAGCAGTCTCAGTGTTTCCTCTCTGAAATATGAATATAATCCGTTATCTGCTAATTTACTATCTCATCCTCTTCTCTCTGCTCATTTCTCATTTATTTTCAGAAATTTTAAGGATAACTTAAGTGACTCACGAAATCGTAATGACAATTGCAAATAGAAACAAACATCAGTCAAGCATTATCATATTGAACCTAAAGAAAGCGAAGGATATATTATCTTACTTTAGTTTACCTTCAAATTCAAACGTACATACGTATAGATTTCGTTTTCTAAAGTATTGGACATTAGAGAAAACTGTGGTTTACGTACCGGAGACTTGCAAAAATCCTCCAGGATGATCCAGGGCTTGAGGGTCGTACTGACTCACTGAGTGCTCAAACATTTCCTTCACATGCTTGCCCTTCAGCTCAACGATGTCTATGGTATTTTGGAAAGGCGCCACAGTAAGTATATCTTCCATGGTGATTACACCTGCAAATGTTAATAATTCATTTATAAGTTCTTGAAGGACTTTTAGACGAATTTTGGAATTCCACTTAGTCCAAAATTAATGTAGAAATTATACATTATTTTTCGTTTACTGCATTTTCTTATAAAAGCTAATCGTTGAAAATAATGTTGTGCATATAAATAAAGAAATTTACTTAAAAAGTATATATATAAAAATAATTTTACCGTAATTTTAATATTCGCTCCAAGACCTGCATTGTCAATGGAGAAATTGCTCAACATCTCATTATAATAGGCTAGGTTAGGTAAGGTTTGTCAGGAAACAGGACAGGTGTTTCCTGACGCGGGTTTTAGTCACATGATGACCCACAGCTGGAGCTTTTGGTCATCTGACTGAGGTCCACATCTTTAAATATTATTTATAATTAAAACCATTAGATAAGCGTCATTACAGTATTTCATACGTACGTGTATATTACAGCCCACACGTTTAATTATATATTGCTTGACATGAATGTGGCTCGAGCGGCAGAACACTCGCCTCACACACTGAGTGTCCGTGGTTCAATCCCCGGCACGGGTGGAAACATTGGGCATGTTTCCTTACACCTGCTGTCTCTATTCACTTAGCATTAATTAGGTACGCGGGTGTTAGTCGACTGGTGTGGGTGGCATCCTGGGGATAAAACTGAAGGACCACAATGGAAATAAGACAGACAGTCCTCGATGACGCACTGACTTTCTTGGGTTATCCTGGGTGGCTAACCCTCCGGGGTTAAAAATCCCAACAAATATTATTATTACACTAATTAAACAAATTAAATATTATTACGCTCATAGGTCGATCGCTAGCGCACTCAGCTCACACACTGAGGTCCGGGTTCGAATCTCCTCCGGTACGGCTGGAAAACATTAGGACGTGTTTGCATAAGACATCTGTGTCCTGTCCACCCATCAGTTTAAAATGGGTACCTGGGTGTTAGTCGACTGGTGTGGGTCGCATCCTGGGGACAAAACTGACCTAATTTGCCCGAAATGCTCAGCATAACAAGCGGCTTTCTATATAATAATATGTCATTGATGTCAGCTAGGCCTATATACCTTGTACTTGTAGTAAATAAAATATTATTATTATTATTATTATTATTATTATTATTATTAAAATTACGGAGAATAAATAATTGCTGGACCCAGAGCGCCCTCCTTAGGAGGTGCTTATGAGTGGACTTCGTGAGGTATACCTGAGTCAACATACATTGATCAACACTGACCGTTAGAGGCGCGCTCATCAATGGACGCCCGGATTCCACCACCGTTCTGAACAGCCAGGCTGGTCAGGGCCCACCTGTTGTCGTCTGGATACTTAGCATTCTGTGTAAACAAACACATTATTATTACTAGTGGTAATACATAAGCATGGGGAGGCTCTAAATCAGGAGGGTTATACAATGCCTGTGGATTACAAGGTGTATTATCAGAAAATATCAACCTAAAAACACAAAATAAGAAGAATGGAGGGTGACTCGCACCATGGTCTCTGCAGGGTGACTCGCACCATGGTCTCTGCAGGGTGACTCGCACCATGGTCTCTGCAGGGTGACTCGCACCATGGTCTCTGCAGGGTGACTCGCACCATGGTCTCTGCAGGGTGACTCGCACCATGGTCTCTCAGGTGACTCGCACCATGGTCTGCAGGGTGACTCGCACCATGGTCTGAAGGGTGACTGCACCATGGTCTGCAGGGTGACTCGCACCATGGTCTG
>WNWK01055897.1:0-11150 GCA_009830355.1 Cherax destructor
CCCTGTTCTCTTTTTAATTCTAACATCCGATATAAAGAGAGGCATAAATCATAGCAATATCATCCTTACCAGACACTTGTAAATTACTCGTTATGAAAAGATTGAGGAAATAAAGACTGGAAAGGAATATAAATCAAAATCGAATAACTCAGTAGAGCATGACCTTGCTTACATGTCAGTGACACTGGTCTGTAGTTTAGTGCTACCTGCCTGACTACATTTGCTGTCTTCCATATCTCAGGTAGTTGCCCTGTTTCGATAGATGTGTTGAAGATTGTTGTTAGTGGTACACACAGCTCCTCTGCTCCCTCTCTCAGGACCCATAGAGAAATGTTATCCGGCCCCATTGCCTTTGAGGTATTTCCTCAGTTGTGTGTATTGTGTCCAGCACCTGATGGTGTACCCTACCTCTCCGCCTTTCTGGAGGCCCTTCTATCTCCTCTGTGAACACTTCTTTGAATCTCATGTTGAGCTCCTCACACACTTCGCCACACTGCGCGGTCATTTCTTGTGACCTCCCCCCCCCTTCCTTCCTCAGCCTGATTACCTGGTCCTTGACTGTTGTTTTCCTCCTGATGTGGCTGTACAACAGCTTTGGGTCAGATTTGGCTTTCGCTGCTATGTCATTCTCGTATTTTCTTTGGGCCTCCCTTCTTACCTGTGCATATTCATTTCTGGCTCTACGACTGCTCTCCTTATTCTCCTGGGTTCTTTGCCTTCTACACTTCTTCCATTCCCTGGCACACTTGGTTTTGGCTTCCCTGCACCTTTGGGTGAACCATGGGCTCATCCTGGCTTTTTCGCTTTTCTTGTTACCATTGGGTATAAACCTCTCCTCAGCTTCCTTGCAAATTGTTATCATATATTCCATCATCTCGTTTACTGACTTCTCTGCCAGCTCTCTGTCCCACTGAACTCCATGCAGGAAATTCTTCATGCCTTGGCCTCCTGCTGTTCTGTGGTGGGTTATACATCACTGCAATTACCACCTTTGGACCTCCGGACTGAAGCATTCCTATTATATAATCTCTTGCTTCTCCTCTGTCTCCTCTCTCCAGCTCATCAAAATCCCATTGGTTTTTGATCAGCAGTGCCACTCCTCCACCCCCTCTGTCTTTCCTCAGGATCTGATATCCTGTTGGAAAGATGGCATCTGTTATCCCTGTGAGCTTTGTTTCAGTGTGGGCTGATGTCCAGTGATGCTTCTGACTCTTTCATGCCACTCTTCCCACTTATTCATTTAGTTTCCTCTCCAACGCTGGGTTTTGGGGGTCTGTGGGGTGGGGGCCCTGGCAGTGTATTCTACAGCATAGTGTGGGGTGGGGGATGTAAGTGTGGACTGTGGTCTGTGTTAGGATAGTGTGTTAGGTTTTGGGGTTCTGGGGACGGGTCTGTGTGTGCTTGCTCTTGTTGCTCTGCCCTGTTCTGGTTGATCTCTGCTGATTCTGTCTGTCTCTCTTCCTAGCTCCCTTCGCTTTTGCCTCCACTCCCTCAGCTGCTGTCGTTCTGTTTTTGTTCTGTCCCGGTCTAGGAACACCCTCCTGTATGCTGACGATTCCTTCAGCCATGATTTCTCTTGCAGGATCCTGTTTCGCACTGTTTCTGTCTTGAAAATCAGCCTGACCGGCCGCTTTTCTCCCCTTCACGTACCCCCTATTCTCTGAAAATTTACTATCTCAGACATATTCTCTTCACCTATTTATCTAATGATGTTCTCAATCTCCTGTCTTTCCTCCTGCAATCTTTCATTGTGTGTCCTTAACTCGCTCTCCTGAAGCCCGTGGATAAACACAATGGGAGGCATCCCATTGCCTTTCCCTCTGTCTCCCCCCAATGTTTTCCTGTAGTTCTTGGCGGCCTGGTCATGCCACTGGGAGTGACCTATCCCCCTCTCCCACCACCACCCCTGCTCCCAGCTGCTCTTCCCCTTCATTCCTCAGCCCTGCTTGGTGGACTGGTAGGCTCTTAGCGTAGGTTATGTCTCCTTCCTTCCTGTTGTGTGTGTGTGTGTGGGGGGATTGTGTGTGTGTGTGTGTGGGGGATTGTGTGTGTGTGTGTGTGGGGGATTGTGTGTGTGTGTGTGGGGGATTGTGTGTGTGGGGGATTGTGTGTGTGGGGGATTTGTGTGTGTGGGGGGATTGTGTGTGTGTGTGGGGGATTGTGTGTGTGTGGGGGATTGTGTGTGTGTGTGGGGGATTGTGTGTGTGGGGGATTGTGTGTGTGTGTGGGGGATTGTGTGTGTGTGTGGGTAGTGTGTGTGTGTGTGGGTAGTGTGTGTGTGTGTGGGTAGTGTGTGTGTGTGTGGGTAGTGTGTGTGTGTGGGTAGTGTGTGTGTGTGTGTGTGTAAACAGCCTATTCGTAGGCTCTTTCAAACTGCGCGGCACTATGGTGCTGCCATCTATAGGCCTATCAAGGTCGGGCTGGACAGCCATGTTTCTTCCTCACTCTTGCGGCCTACTTCACTGAGACAGGTCCTACCCAGCTGGCTCCCGGTCTCCTCACATACCCTCTGTATCCTCGTGTACACTTGCCCTATTCGACAATAAACCCAAGCCTAGTCTACGGCCGGTATCACTTCACCTACGCTACCATTCTGCTCCGGGTGTTCCGTCAAGTTAGTCAAGATAGGCGATAACAGTGGTGTCCTACGACAGCTCCGCGGCAATAAGTTCGAGGTGAGGGAGATAGCTACCGGAACTATCAGAGAAGCTCACCTTGACCACATGAAGTATATTGATCATGTGCAAGCTGAAGCAGAGCTGGAATCGCGGGCATTGCAAAGCCACAATCAGACGCCCTCCGTGCGTGAAGCGAGAGCTTTAGCCACCATGCCATCGGTGTGTGTGTGTGTGTGTGTGTTTGTGTGTGTGTAAGGAAACACTTACAAATGTTTCTGCCCCATCGGGAATTGAACCCGGGCCCTCCGTGTGTGAAGCAAGAGCTTTAGCCACCGGGGCGTGTGTGTGTACTCACCTATTTGTGGTTGCAGGGGTCGAGTCATAGTTCCTGGCCCCGCCTCTTCACTGATTGCTATTAGGTCATCTCTCTCCCTGCTCCATGAGCTTTATCAAAACTCGTCTTAAAACTATGTATAGTTCCTGCCTCCACTACATCACTTTCTAGGCTATTCCACTTCCTGACAACTCTATGACTGAAGAAATACTTCCTAACATCCCTTTGACTCATAGGAGTCTTCAACTTCCAACTGTGACCCCTTGTTTCTGTGTCCCCTCTCTGGAACATCTTGTCTCTGTCCACCTTATCTATTCCTCGCAGTATTTTATATGTCGTTATCATGTCTCCCCTAACCCTCCTGTCCTCTAGTGTCGTCAGGCCGATTTCCCTTAACCTTTCTTCGTAGGACAATCCCCTTAGCTCTGGGACTAGTCTTGTTGCAAACCTCTGCACTTTCTCTAATTTCCTGACGTGCTTGACCAGGTGTGGGTTCCAAACTGGTGCTGCATACTCCAGTATGGGCCTGACATATATGGTGTACAGAGTCTTGAACGATTCCTTAGTGAGGTATTGGAATGCTATTCTTAGGTTTGCCAGCCGCCCGTATGCTGCAGCAGTTATCTGATTGATGTGTGCCTCAGGAGATGTGCTCGGTATTATACTCACCCCAAAATCTTTTTCCTTGAGTGAGGTTTGCAGTCTTTGGCCACCTAGATTATACTCTGTCTGCGGTCTTCTTTGCCCTTCCCCGATCTTCATGACTTTACATTTGGCAGGGTTAAATTCAAGGAGCCATTTACTGGACCAGGCTTGTAGCCTGTCTAGGTCTCTTTGTAGTCCTGCCTGATCCTCAACTGATTTAATTCTCATTAACTTCACATCATCTGCAAACTTCTGTTATCTTGTCATAAAACTCCAGTAGGTTTGTGACACAGGATTTTCCTTCCCTGAAACCGTGCTGGTTGTCGTTTATAAGCTTGTGTCTTTCTAGGTGCTCCACCACTCTCCTCCTGATGATCTTCTCCATGATTTTGCATACTATACACGTCAGTGACACAGGTCTGTAGTTTAATGCCTCGTGTCTGTCTCCTTTCTTAAAAATTGGGACTACATTTGCCATCTTCCACACCTCAGGTAGTTGCCCAGTTTCAATGGAAGTGTTGAAGATTTTTGTTAGTGGCACACTTAACATCTCTGCTCCTCTAAGGACCCACGGAGAAATGTTGTCAGGTCCCACCGCTTTTGAGGTATCGAGTTCACATAACAGCTTCTTCACCTCCTCCTTGGTTGTGTGTATTTCATCCAGCACTTGTTGGTATACCTCCCTATTCTGATTTCCTGAAGTCCTTCCTGTCTCCTCTGTAAATACTTCTTTAAATCTCATGTTGAGCTCCTCACATACCTCTTGGTCGTTTCTTGTGAACTCCACCTTCCTTCCTCAGCCTGATTACCTGGTCCTTGACTGTTGTTTTCCTCCTGATGTGGCTGTACAACAGCTTTGCTACACCTGTAGTGCACCTTACACATTCACCTGTAGTGCACCTTACACCTTCACCTGTAGTGCACCTGTAGTGCAGACTTGACTTTTGATGCTATATCATTTTCGTATTGTCGCAGAGCCTCCCTTCTTACCTGTGCATATTCGTTTCTGGCTCTTCGGCTAATCTCTTTATTTTCCTGGGTCCTTTGTCTTCTGTACTTTTTACATTCTCTATTACACTTAGTTTTTGCCTCCCTACACCTCTGGGTGAACCAAGGACTCGTTCTGGTCTTCCCATTACTTCTGTTTCCCTTGGGGACAAACCTCTCCTCTGCCTCTTTGCATTTGGTTGTCACATATTCCATAATTTCTTTTACTGGTTTTCCTGCCAATTCTCTCTCCCACTGAACGTCTTGTAGGAAGTTCCTCATGCCTGTGTAGTCCCCCCTTTTGTAGTTTCGTTTCTCCCTTCCAATTCCTGCTCCCCTCTCCACTTGTAGCTCAACTATATAATCAAAACGCAGAACCAAATGATCACTAGCTCCAAGGGGCCTTTCATACGTGATATCCTCGATGTCCGAACTACTCAAGGTGAATACTAAGTCCAGTCTTGCTGGATCATCTCCACCTCTCTCTCTGGTAGTGTCTCTAACATGTTGATGCATGAGGTTTTCCAGTACCACATCCATCATCTTGGCTCTCCATGATTCAGGACCCCCGTGGGGCTCCAGGTGTGTGTGTGTGTGTGTGCGAGCATATTACTAAGTGGGTTTGTGTGTTAATTAATGTGAGTGTGAGTGAGATAGTGTAATTATGTTGGTGTGAGTGTTTTGAGTGTGCCTGTATGTGAGTGGAGAGAGGGGGAGAGGGAGGGAAAGGGGGAGAGATGGAGGGAAAGGGGGAGAGAGGAAGGGATAGGGAGAGAGAGGAAGGGAGAGAGGGAGGGGAAGGGGGAAGAGAAAGAGGGGGTATGCGAGGGAGGTAGGAAGGGCTTCCACATTAGGCAGATATTAGTCTCATGCTGACGAATGTTGTTGAAGGAGGAGAGACCAGGCAAACACCCACGTTGTGCTGAACCTCGTATATCTTGCTGGCCAGCCTGGTTGATCACCTCATCAACAAGGTCTGGTCTGGCCTGCCTGGTTGATCACCTCATCAACAAGGTCTGGTCTGGCCAGCCTGGTTGATCACCTAATCAACAAGGTCTGGTCTGGCCTGCCTGGTTGATCACCTCATCAACAAGGTCTGGTCTGGCCAGCCTGGTTGATCACCTCATCAACAAGGTCTGGTCTGGGATCAAACCATGGGGCGATAACCTAACCCCCATCCCCAGTGAACTGTCCTCAGGTCACCCTTGCAGCCCAGCCTGAGGCCAGGAGACCTTGTTTGTTTGATCAACCATGTGGTTGGTGTTAGTGGCTCGCAGGTCGCTAGCAGCTCTGGTGCTAAATTGGAGACATTCTCTTGTCTATAGTTTCTGTAACTTATATTTAGATTGATTTGTTTCCAAGAATCACCGACCACATCAGTAGTCTCAGACCATGGTGGCTTTCTGGTTGACAGCCTGACAGCCTGGTCACAGGCTGTTTGCAAATTATCAATTGAGAATGAAAAATACAAAAGCTACCAAAATATATTCCATCTATGAATATCGATATTTTACTATATTTTTATGTAATATGTCGAAAATAAAGGTACAATATTCTTAAGTCACCACTTGTGCAATTTCCGGTACAGTACAGTAGCCAAGGAAAAATAAAACAGTTCACTTATAAGCAGCTCAAATAAATCCTTCTAACATTTGTTGTATAGTTTTCTTACAATGTTTGTAGAACATTTTTACTATATTTATAATAATGTACAGTACTAGTAGACTGGTACTCACATATACCATTGCTGTACTGCATAATACAGACAGTAACTCTCATATACCACTGTTGTATTGTATATTACAGACAGTAACTCTCATATACCACTGTTGTATTGTATATTACAGACAGTAACTCACATATACCACTGTTGTATTGTATATTACAGACAGTAACTCACATATACCACTGTTGTATTGTATATTACAGACAGTAACTCACATATACCACTGTTGTATTGTATATTACCGAGAGTAACTCTCATATACCACTGTTGTACTGTATATTACAGACAGTAACTCCCATACACCACTGTTGTACTGTATATTACAGACAGTAAGCCACATATACCACTGCTGTACTATATATTACAGGCAGTAAGCCACATACACTACTGCTGTACTGTATATTACTGGTAGTCTGAAACTAACCCATGTACAGCAGTACAAAAGTACACTAGCCAGCTCCTGATTGCTTAAACACGTCTACCTACCTGAAGTTCATCTGAAGTGTGTTCCGAGGGTCAATGCTTTTCGGTGGCTGATCTGATCATGAAGGTTGTTGGTGGTAGTCGAATAATACAGATTCATGAGTAGATATGCTTAAGAGGAAAGAGCACTGAGTAAACATGCATGTACCGCTGAGGAAACCCAGAAGATCAGATATAGAGAGGGTAGGAGATGGTACAGAAGAAGAAAACGGGTTACTGAATTGCTTAAAAACACAAATATGTTGCAACAGAGGAGAGAGAGCCTTAACCGAGAGATCACTGAATTAGAGCAAAAACTTAAGATGTCATACCTAACAGAAGAAGTACAAAGGGAACAAAAGGCCATACAGGATATTGCAAGAAACTCAAAATATTTCTATTCCTATGCAAAACCCAAGCTAAGAACTACCTGTAGAATTGAACCATTATTGAGAGATGATTCGTATACTGACGATGAACAGGAAATGAGTGAAACCCTAAAAGAGTACGAGTCAGTGTTCAGCAACCCACTAAATGACAGCAAGGTAGAAAATGCAGAAATATTTTTCACTCCAGCAGAAGGCTGCGCAGACCACCTGACTGACATTAGTACAAATCCCATAGATTTCGAAAAAGAAATGGACAACATGCCCACTCACTCAGCACCTGGACCAGATTCATGGAATGCTTTATTTATAAAGTGCAAAGTACCATTAGCAAGAGCCCTTAGTGTTCTTTGGAGAAAGAGCTTAGATCTAGGTGAAATACCGGAGGCCTTAAAGAGTGCAGACATAGCTCCTTTGCATAAGGGAGGTAGTAGAGCACTAGCTAAAAATTACAGACCAGTAGCCCTAACTTCCCACATCATAAAAATCTTCGAAAGAGTGATGAGACAGCAGATTACAAAGTTCATGGACCAGCACAACCAACATAACCCGAACCAGCATGGCTTTAGAGCGGGTCGATCATGCCTGTCACAGCTGCTGAACCATTATGACAGAATTACGAGGCATTGGAGGACGACCAAAACGCAGATGTGATTTACACAGATTTTGCAAAGGCGTTTGACAAATGCGATCATGGAGTGATAGCGCACAAAATGAGGGCCATAGGCATTACGGGAAGGTAGGCAGATGGATTTTGAGTTCCCTAACACAAAAACACACAAAGTAGTAGTGAACAGGGCAAGATCCAGCATCAGCGAGGTCAAAAGCTCAGTGCCCCAAGGCACTGTCCTGGCGCCTCTGCTGTTTCTCATCCTCATAGCAGACATAGATAAAAACACCCAGCACACTTTTGTATTATCATTTGCAGATGACACTAAAATAAGCATGAAAGTCACTACGGTAGAGGACACTGAAAAATTACAGGAGGACATAAGCAGGGTCTTCCAATGGGCAGTGGAGAACAACATGACGTTCAATGGTGATAAGTTTCAGCTGCTTAGGTATGGAAAAAATGAAGAACTCAAAAGGAACACTATATACAAAACGCAAGAGGGTCACCACATAGAACGAAAGGAACACATAAAGGACTTGGGAATAATTACGCCTGCTGATCTTTCTTTTAAAGACCATAACAAGACAAAGATCACGACAGCCAGGAAGATGATGGGGTGGGTATTGAGAACTTTCAAAACAAGGAAAATAACGCCGATGGTGACACTCTTCAAATCGCTAGTGCTCCCTCACTTAGAATACTGCTCAGTGCTGACGGCCCCGTTCAGGGCAGGAGAAATATCAGAGCTGGAACAAATTCAGAGATCGTTTACGGCTCACATTGAGCCATTGAAACATGTAAATTATTGTTAACGCCTTCAAGTCTTGAACATGTACTCATTGGAGCGGAGGAGAGAGAGATACATGATAATATATACCTGGAAAGTACTCGAGGGCCTGGTCCCAAATCTGCACACTGCCATAACAACATACTGGAGTGAGAGATATGGGAGGAAGTGTAAAATAAACCCAGTGAGGAGCAGGGGTGCGGTGGGGACAATACGGGAGCACTGTATTAACATCCGGGGTCCCAGACTATTCAACATCTTACCAGAAGATATCCGAAACACGGCTGGAACCAGTGTAGAAGTCTTCAAGAGGAAACTGGACAAATATCTTCACCAGGTGCCAGATCAACCAGGCTCTGACGGATATGTGGGGCAGCGGGCCTCCAGCAGCAACAGCCTGGTTGACCAGGCAAGCACCAGACGAGCCTGGCCCATGGCCGGGCTCAGTAGAAAAACTCTCGAAACTCTTCAAAGGTATATCAAAGGTAAATCTGAGGACAAAAGAGGAAAAGGGTAAAGAAAGGGAAGAATGGTAAGGAAGGGGAAGAGAAAGGGAAGGAATGATGAGGTAAGTGATGGATGACTTACAAGGTACAAGGAGGTAGTGTCTATATTCACTGCCAGGATCTCAACATCACCAAGACTAACCACCTTTCCCTCACCCACCCAGTCACACACACACACACACACACTACTCTTATCCTTTGACGTGAATACACATGATATCGCTCCAACAGCTTATTTTCAAGAAAGCAATGTGTTGTGATCAATTAAATTGTTGATACTACGTTGATTTACTCAATCATTAAATATGACTGGTGTAGGGACACAGGTAACCTTAGAGAGGTAAGATTCACGAGGGTAGAACCCCACAAAGCGGTCACACAAACGTGGTCAAGAGAATAGCGTCACAGGATGATCATAATACTCATCAATATCGTGTTACAAGTAATAAAAGCCTTAGCTTTCAACATCACCAGTAATTACAAAACTAAATTGATCAGAAAACTTGCAGGATTCCAGCTAGAAGAATATTAATAGTTGCTGTCTGCCAACCTACTACCTGCGTGAGTTGTGTGTGTGTACTCACCTAGTTGTGGTTGCAGGGGTCGATTCATAGCTCCTGACCCCGCCTCTTCACTGGCCGCTACTGGGTCACGCTCCCTGCTCCATGAGCTTTATCATACCTCTCCTTAAAGCTATGTATGGAACCTGCCTCCACTACATCGCTTCCCAAGCTATTCCACTTCCCGACCACTCTGTGACTGAAGAAATACTTCCTAACATCTCTGTGATTCATTTGAGTCTTCAACTTCCAACTGTGTCCCCTTGTTGCTGTGTCCCATCTCTGGAACATTCTGTCTCTGTCCACCTTGTCTATTCCTCTCAGTATCTTATTTGTCGTTATCATGGGTCCCCTATCTCTCATGTCCTCCAGTGTCGTCAGGTCGATTTCCCTTAACCTCTCCTCGTAGGACATACCACTTAGCTCCGGGACTAGTCTTGTTGCAAACCTTTGCACTTTCTCGAGCTTCTTCACGTGCTTGGCTAGGTGTGGGTTCCAAACTGGTGCTGCATACTCCAGTATGGGCCTAACGTACACAGTGTACAGGGTCCTGAACGATTCTTTATTAAGATGTCGGAATGCTGTTCTTAGGTTTGCTAGGCGCCCGTATGCTGCAGCAGTTATTTGGTTGATGTGCGCCTCAGGAGATGTGCCTGGTGTTATACTCACCCCAAGATCTTTTTCCTTGATTGAGGTTTGCAGTCTCTGGCCCCCTAGACTGTACTCCGTCTGCGGTCTTCTTTGCCCTTCCCCAATCTTCATGACTTTGCACTTGGTGGGGTTGAACTCCAGGAGCCAATTGCTGGACCAGGCTTGTAGCCTGTCCAGAACCCTTTGTAGTTCTGCCTGGTCCTCGTCCGATTGAATTCTTCTCATCAACTTCACATAATCTGCAAACAGGGACACTTCGGAGTCTATTCCTTCCGTCATGTCGTTCACAAATACCAGAAACAGCACCGGTCCTAGGACTGACCCCTGTGGAACACCACTCGTCACCAGCGCCCACTCTGACACCTCGCCACGTACCATGACTCGCTGCTGTCTTCCTGACAGGTATTCCCTGATCCATTGTAGTGCCTTCCCTGTTATCATTGCCTGGTCCTCCAGCTTCTGCACTAATCTCTTGTGTGGAACTGTGTCAAACGCCTTCTTACAGTCCAGGAATATGCAATCTACGCACCCCTCTCTCTCTCTCTTGTCTTATTGCTGTCACCCTGTCGTAGAACTCCAGTAGATTTGTGACACAGGATTTCCCGTCCCTGAAACCGTGTTGGCCGTCGTTGATAAGCTCATTCCTTTCTAGATGCTCCTGTGTGTGTGTACTCACCTAGTTGTGGTTGCAGGGGTCGAGTCACAGCTCCTGGCCCCCGCCTCTTCACTGGCCGCTACTGGATCACTCTCCCTGCGCCATGAGCTTTATCATACCTCTGCTTAAAGCTATGTATGGAGCCTGCCTCCACTACATCGCTTCCTAAACTATTCCACTTCCCGACCACTCTGTGACTGAAGAAATACTTCCTAACATC
>WNWK01055898.1:0-11149 GCA_009830355.1 Cherax destructor
AAGTTTTATATATTTATTAATTATTTACATATTTTTAAAAAAACCCATTAAAAAACTATAAAAATCAATATTTTTATAGAATATTTCATATTATTTTCGAAAAAAACATGAAACATTAAAAAACTCAGAAAAATGTGCTAAAATCGCATTTTTTTTGGCATATTTCGACGTTTTAGAGGGTTTGATGCTTTTCTGACAAAACCCCGTTTTTTTAGCTAAAATACTTAGATTTTCCTTTTTTCACTTTTTAAAACGAATTTCTATTGAATTTAAATTTTTGGGAAAAGTAAATAATTTTATGATTTTTTTTTAGGGAAACTTACTTATAGGTTTTATTTTATCTAAAAAAATAGTTTTTCAGAAAACCCTTTAAAATGCCTTTAAAAGTCAAAAAAGCAATAAAATCAAGTTTTATAGCATTTTTTAATATTTAATAATTATTTACATATTTTTTAAAAAACCCCCTTAAAAAACTATAAAAATCAATATTTTTAAAGAATATTTCATATTATTTTCGAAATATACATGAAACATTAAAAAGCCCAGAAAAATGTGCTAAAATCGTTTTATTGCGTATTTCGACGTTTTTGAGCGGGTTTTAGGGATTTTCTGGCAATACCATTTTTCAGCTAAAATATTTTTGATTTTCACACTTTTTAAAAAGAATTTCTACTGAATTGAAAATTTTTGGGAAAAGTAAGCAAAATTTTATGATTTTCTTTTTAAAAAGTTTACCATGGTATATTTTATCTAAAAATAGTTTTTCAGAAAATCCTTGAAAATGCCTTAAATCGTCAAAAAAAGCAATAAAATCAAGTTTTATAGCATTTTTTAAATTTATTAATTATTTACATATTTTTGAAAAATCCCATTAAAAAACTATAAAAAACAATATTTTTATAGAATATTTCATAATTTTTTTCGGAAAAAATACTTTAAACATTAAAAAACTCAGAAAATGTGTTAAAAAACGATTTTATTGCAAAATTTCGACGTTTTAGAGCGGTTTGAGGATTTTCTGGCAAAACTCATTTTTTTAGCTAAAATACTTAGATTTTCACACTTTTAAATAGAATTTCTACTGCAATTGAAATTTATGGGAAAAATAAGCAAAATTTTATGATTTTCTTTAGGGGAAACTTATAGGTATATTTTATCTAAAAAAAAAGTTTTCAGAAAACCTTTTAAAAAGTTTTAAATCGTCAAAAAATGCAATAAAAACAAGTTTTATAGAATTTTTTAATATTTATTAATTATTTTTCATATTTTTAAAAAAACCCATTAAAAATCTTTAAAAATTAAAATTTTTTTTAGAATATTTATATTATTTTTGAAAAAATACATGAAACTTTAAAAAACTCAGAAGAATGTGCTAAAATCGTATTTTATTGCATATTTGACGTTTTTGAGCGGTTTGGGGTGCTTTTCTAGCAAAACCATTTTTCAGCTAAAATACTTAGATTTTCACACTTTTAAATAGAATTTCACCGCAATTGAAATTTATGGGGAAAAATAAGCAAAATTTTAAGATTTTCTTTTTAAAAGCTTACTCATAGGTATATTTTATCTAAAAAAATAGTTTTTCAGAAAATCCTTGAAAATGCCCCTTTTTAAAAAGTCAAAAATGCAATAAAATCAAGTTTTTTAGCATTTTTTAATATTTATTAATTATTTACATATTTTTAAAAAACCCAAAAAAATCTATAAAAATCAAATTTTATAGAATATTTCATATTATTTTCAAAAAAAACATGAAACATTAAAAAATCAGAAAATGTGCTAAAATCGTATTTTATTGCATATTTCCCCATGTTTTGAGGGTTTGAGTGCTTTTCTGACAAAATCATTTTTCAGCTAAAAATTAGATTTTTTTTACACTTTTTTATCGAATTTTTTATTGCAATTGAAATTTTTAAAAAATAAGCAAAAAGATTTTTATTAGGGTTTTCCCCAAAGGGATATTTTTTCTAAAAAAAAGTTTTTTATAAAACCCTTAAAAAGCCTTTTTAAAGTCCAAAATGCAATAAAATCAAGTTTTATAGCATTTTTTTAATATTAATTAATTATTTACATATTTTTAAATAAAAAAAATTTAAAATCTATAAAAAAAATTTTTTTTTAGAATATTTCATATTATTTTCGAAAAATACCTAAACATTAAAAATCTCAGAAGAATGTGCTAAAATCGTATTTTATTGCATATTTCGATGTTTTAGAGCGGTTTGAGTGCTTTTCTGGAAAATCATTTTTCAGCTTTTAAAAAACTTAGATTTTCACACTTTTAAATAGAATTTCTACTGCAATTTTAAATTTTTGGGGAAAAATAAGCAAAATTTTAAGATTTTCTTTTTGGAAGCTCACTTATAGGTATATTTTATCTAAAAATAGTTTTTCATAAAACCTTTTTGCCCTTTAAAACGTCAAAATGCAATAAAATCAAGTTTTATAGCATTTTTTAATATTTTTTAATTATTTACATATTTTTAAAAAACCCATTAAAAATCTATAAAAAACAATATTTTTATAGAATATTTCATATTATTTTCGAAATATACTTTAAACATTAAAAGCTCAGGAAAAAAGTGCTTTAAAAACGTATTTTATTGCATATTTCGACTTTTAGAGGGGTTTGAGGATTTTTTTGGCAAAAATCATTTTTTAGCTAAAATACTTTGATTTTCACACTTTTAAAAAAAATTTTACTGCAATTGAAATTTATGGGAACAGTAAGCAAAATTTTATGATTTTCTTTTAGAAGCTTACTCATAGGTATATTTTATCTAAAAAAAAAGTTTTTCAGAAAACCTTTTAAAAAGCCTTAAATCGTCAAAAATGCAATAGAATCAAGTTTTATATATTTATTAATTAGTTACATATTTTTAAAAAAACCTATTAAAAAACTATAAAATCAATATTTTTTTAGAATATTTCATATTATTTTGAAAATACATGAAACATTAAAATCCAGAAAAAAGTCAAAATCGTTTTATGGGATATTTGACGTTTTAAAGTTTGATGCTTTTTAAAAACTCTTTTTTTTGCTAAAAAATTAGATTTTCACACTTTTTAAAACAATTTATTAATTGAAATTTATAAAAAAGCAAAATTTTATGATTTTTTTTTAGGGAAACACTAGGTATATTTTATCAAAAAAAATTTTTCGGAAAAACCTTGGGAAAAAGCTCTTGGGTTAAAATGTTTTAAAAAACAAGTTTTTTAGCATTTTTTTAATATTTTTTTTTATTTACATATTTTTAAAAAAACCCCTTTAAAATCTATAAAAAACAATATTTTTTTTTAGAATATTTTTTATTTTTTGAAAAAAACATTAAAAAATTAAAAAACCCCAGAAGAATGTGCTAAAAAATTTTTTTTATTGCATTTTTCGATGTTTTAGAGGGTTTGAGTGCTTTTCTAAAACTCATTTTTCAGCCAAAATACTTAGATTTTCACACTTTTAAAAGAATTTCTACTGCAATTGGGAAAATTTTGGGGAAAAAAAGGGAAAATTTTAAGATTTTCTTTTAGGTTTTTCTTATAGGTATATTTTATCTAAAAAAAGTTTTCATAAAAACCTTTAAAAAAGCCCCCAATCAAAAAAATGCAATAAAATCAAGTTTTATAGCATTTTGTTTATATTAATTTTTATACATATTTTTAAAAAACCCCTTTAAAATCATAAAAATCAATATTTTTTTAGAATATTTTTCAATTTTTAAAAAATAAACATTAAAAATTTAAAAAATTTTAAAAACGATTTTTTTGCATTTTTCGATGGTTTGAGGGTTTATGCTTTCAAAACTCATTTTTTCCCGCTAAAATACTTAGATTTTCACACTTTTAAATAGAATTTCCCCATCACTTTAAAATTTTTGTAAAAGTAAGAAAATTTTGGATTTTCTTTTTGGAAGCCACTTTTAGGTATATTTTTATCTAAAAAAAAGTTTCTCATAAAATCCCTTTAAAATGCCCCTTTAAAGAAAAAAAAAGCAATAAAATGTTTTTACATTTTGAAAAAATATATTAATTATTATTTTTTTAAAAACCCAATTTAAAAACTATAAAAAACAATATTTTTAAAGAATATTTCGATTATTTTTGAAAAATACATGAAAATAAAAAATTTTAGAAAAGTGTAAAATATTTATTGCATATTTCGACGTTTTAGAGTTCCCTTAGGCTTCCAAAAAATCATTTTTCAGCCAAAATACTTAGATTTTTTTAAATTAAATAGAATTTACGCAATTTAAAATTTTTGGGAAAATTTCAAAATTTAATTTTTAGGGAATTTCTTATAGGTATATTTTATCCAAAAACTATTTTTCAGAAAATTTGAAAATGCCAATCTTTAAAAAAAGCAATAAAACCCAAATTTTATAGCATTTTTGAATATTTAAAATTATTTACATATTTTTAAAAATCCCATTTAAAAAACTTAAAAATAATATTTTTTAAAAAATATTTCATATTATTTTGAAAAAATACATGAAAATTAAAAAACTTGAAAAATTTCTAAAATCGTTTTTTTTGTTTTTTGACGTTTTAGAGCGGTTTGAGGGGTTTTCCAAAAACTATTTTTTCAGCCAAAAACTTTGATTTTCACACTTTTTAAAAAGAATTTTACTGAATTTAAAAATTTAAAGGGAAAAATAAGCCCAAAATTTTTTTTCTTTTAAAAGCTTCTAATATTTTATCTAAAAAAAGTTTTTCAGAAAACCTTTAAAATGCTCAATTTTCAAAAAAGAAAAAAATCAAGTTTTAAAGCATTTTTTAATATTTATTAATTATTTACATATTTTTTAAAAAACCCATTAAAAAACTATAAAAAAAATATTTTTATAGAATATTTCATATTATTTTCGAAAAAAACATGAAACATTAAAAAACTCAAAAAAAGGTTTCAAAAAAGCATTTTATTATTTCGACGTTTTAGGTTTTTTGAAGCTTTTCTGACAAAACTCGTTTTTTTAGCTAAAATACTTAGATTTTCACACTTTTAAAACGAATTTCTATTGCAATTGAAATTTATGGGAAAAGTAAGCAAAATTTTATGATTTTCTTTTAGGAAGCTTTCTTATAGGATATTTTATCTAAAAAAAAGTTTCTCAGAAAACCTTTTGGGAAAAAGCCTTTGTGCAAAAATGCAAAAATTAAGTTTTATAGCATTTTGGGAAAATTAATTAATTATTTAAAATTTTAAAAAAAAAATTTAAAAAACTATAAAACAATTTTTTTTTTAAATATTTCATATTATTTTCGAAAATACCTGAAACATTAAAAATCCCCCAAAAAATGTGCTAAAATCGTATTTTTTTTGCATATTTCGATGTTTTAGAGCGGTTTGAGGCTTTTTGGGAAAACTCATTTTTTAGCTAAAAATTTGATTTTCACATTTTTTTAAAAAGAATTTCTACTTAAAATTTAAATTTATGGGGTAAGAAAATTTTAAGATTTTCTTTTTGGAAGCTCACTTATAAAAAAATTTTAAGATTTTTTTAAATATTAATATTTTATCAAAAATTTTTAAAAATTTTAAATCTAATTCAAAATCATAAAATAATTTTTTTTTAAATTATTTTATTTTTTAAAAACCCCTTAAACTTTGAATTTTTGAAACATTTACAAAAATAATAAAATTAAATAGAAAATTCTAAAAGATTTATGAATTGTTTAGATTTAGGCTTTCTAAATATTTTACTAAAATTTTGTTTTCAATTTAAAATTCCAATTAAATTTGGAAAAACAATTTTATGATTTTTTTTAAATTATTAATATTTTAAAAAAAATTTTAAAAATTTAAAATTTAATTAAAATGAATAAAATCAGATGCATTTAATTTTATTATTTATTTTTAAAACCTTTTAAAATCATTTTTTAAATATTTTTAATTTTAAATAATTAACATTAAAAAGAAAATGCAAAATTATTTTTCTTTTGAGTTAAGGGTTTTTTCTAAAATTTTTCAGCTAAAATCTTAATTTAATTTTAAAAATTTTATGAATTAAATTTATAAATACAAATTTTAATTTCTTAAACTTAATATATTTTTTAAAAAATTTTTCGAAAATCTAAAATTAAAATAAAAATGTAAAATCGTTTTATAAATTTTAATTTATTATTTAATTTTCCAAAAATTTTAAAAATATATTTTAAATTTAATATTTCAAAAATTAAAAAAAAAATTCTAAACTATTTTTTGATTTTACTTAAAGGGTTTCAGATTTCAAACCATTTGCAAAATCAGTTTTAATTTTAATAAATTTATATTAAATTTTAAAAAAAAAATTTAAATTTTTAGAATATCTATTATTTTCAAAAATATTTAAAAATCGAAAAAAATCGTAAAATGCATAAATCAGTTTAAGCTTTTTATATTTTAAATTCATTTTTAAACCTAAAATCTTAAAATCAATTTTATAGAATTTTCAATTATTTGAAAAAAAATTAAATCGAATTCTAAATTATTTTATTAAAGTTTTAGGATTGATTTTTTAAATCTTTTAAAAATATAGTTTTACATTTTAAATAATTTTCAATTAAAATAAAATAAAAAATTTTAAGATTTTTTTAAAATTCAATAATTTACAAAAATTTTAAAAATTAAATCCTTAAAGCAACATAAAAGTTTATGTTTTAAAATTTTTTTTATTAATATTAAAAAACATTTAAATCATAAAAAATATTTATGGGAAATTCAATTTTGAAATTAAACTTAAAATTAAAACTAAACTTTTCAATTTCCTTTAAACTTATGCTTTTAAAAACGTTTTTGCTAAAAATTTAAATTTACATTTTAAAAATTCTTAATTTTAAAATGAAATTTTATGATTTTCTTTTGAATACATGAATTTACTAGAAAATGTTTTCGAAATTTTAAATCCAACGAAAAAACTTCAATTTTAAATTTTAATATTTTAATATTTATATTTTAAAATTTAAAAAAATAAATTTTATAAATTAATTTTTTAAAATACATAAATTAAAACTAGAAAACAAAACTAATGCATTTACGTTTTAGCTTTGAGTTTCGGAAACTTTTGAAATATTTTGAAATTTTTAATTTTACATTTTAAAAAATTTAAAATTAAATAAATTTTTTAAAATTTTTATTTTTTTTTCATTTAAAGTAAAATTCTAAAATGTTTTTCAATTTCCTTTAAGCTTATGCTTTTAAAACTCTTTTTCATAAATTTATTTTCAATTTTAAAAATTTCCCCTTAAATTAAAAAATAAGAAATTTATAATTTTTGAATACATAAAATTTACTAAAAATTTTAAAACTTAAAAGCTAATCGTAAAAGCTTTAAATTTTTCATTTAATATTTTTTTCAATTTTAAAAACCCATTAAATTATAAAAACAAATTTTTAAGATTTTATTTTTTTAAAAAAGAAAATAAATTCAGAAAATCTAAAATGTTTATTGCAAGCTTTTAACGTTTATGCTTTTGAAAATTTTTATAAATTTAATTTTCCCTTTAAATAAATTTATATGAAATTTATAATCAAAATTTAAATTTTTAGGAAACAATTATTTTATTGAAACTAGTTTTAGAAATTGAAAAGCTTTTCGAAAACATTCAGTTTATACTTTTAAATTTTAATTTAAATTTTTAAAAAATTAAAAATAAAAATATATTTTTTAGAAATTTATATTATTTTCAAAAAATGTTAAAAACTAAAATTTTAAATTTTTTTAACTTTTTTATTTTTAAATTTTTTAAAAATATTTAACTTTTAAATAAATTTTAATTAATTTTGGGAAATAAGAAATTTAACTTTAGAGCTAAGTATTTTATTAAAAATTTTAGAAATTTAAAATCTAAACTCAAAAGCTAAAATATTTTAAATTTAATTTTAATATTTCTATTTTAAAAATATAAAATTTAAAATAAATTTTTAGAATTTCATTTTTTAAAAACTCAAAAACCGAAAATGCTAAATCGTAATGCATATTTAGTTTAAGCATTTGATATTTTAAATATTTTTAAACTAATTTTAAATTTAAAAATTTTATGAATTAAATTATGGGAAATAAGAAAATTAAACTTTAGAACAAGTATTTTTCTAAAAGTTTTAAATTGAAACTAAACTCAAAATCATAAAATCAGTTTTCATTTAATATTTATAATTATTTAAATTTTAAAAATTTTTCTTAAATATGTTTTAATATTAATATTTTAAAAATCTGAAACTAAAGTCAAAAATGTAAAATCATTTATGCATTTTAATTTTAACTTTATTTCTAAAACATTTTACTAAAAACAATTTTAATTTTAATAATTTTCATAAAATAAAATAGAAAATTTAAATTTCTTTTAACTTTAGGTTATTTTCTAAAAATGTTTTAGAAAATTTAAATCCTTAAATCAAAATGCAAAATAATTATGATTTTAAAATTTTATTATTTCTATTTAAAAAAAACTTTAAATTATAAAACTCAGAAATGTAAAATCGTATTTTATTATATTTCGACGTTTTAGAGCGGTTTGAGTGCTTTCGCAAACTCATTTTCCTAAATACTTAGATTTTCACACTTAAATAAATTAATTGAAATTATGGAAAATGCAAAATTTTAGATTTTCTTTTAGAAGCTTATAGTTTATCTAAATGTTTCAGAAAACTAAAATGCCTTGTCAAATGCAATAATCAAGTTTTATAGCATTTGAATATTTATTAATTATTTACATATTTTTAAACCTAATCTTAAAATCAATATTTTTTAGATATTTCATATTATTTCGAAAATCATGAACATTAAAAAAATGTGCTAATCATTTTATTGCATATTTGACGTTTAAGTTTGAGCTTTTTGCAAAACTTTTTTAGCTAAAATACTTAGATTTTCACACTTTTAAAATTTCTGCAATTGAATTTATGGGAAAAGTAAGCAAAATTTATGATTTTCTTTAGAAGCTTACTCATAGGTATATTTTATCTAAAATAGTTTTTCAAAAATCCTTGAAAATGCCTTAAATCGTCAAAAATGCAATAAAATCAAGTTTTATAGCATTTTGAATATTTATTAATTATTTACATATTTTTAAAAATCCCATTAAAAATCTATAAAAATCAATATTTTTATAGAATATTTCATATTATTTTCGAAAATAATGAAACATTAAAAGCTCAGAAAATGTGCTAAAATCGTTTTTATTGCATATTTCGACGTTTTAGAGCGGTTTGAGTGCTTTTCTGCAAAACTCATTTTTCAGCTAAAATACTTAGATTTTCACACTTTTAAATAGAATTTCTACTGCAATTGAAATTTATGGGAAAAGTAAGCAAATTTTATGATTTTCTTTTAGAAGCTTATTATAGGTATATTTTATCTAAAAATAGTTTTCAGAAAATCCTGAAAATGCCTTAAATCGTCAAAATGCAATAAAATCAAGTTTTATAGCATTTTAATATTATTATTATTTACATATTTTTAAAAACCCATTAAAATCTATAAAAATCAATATTTTTATAGAATATTTCATATTATTTCGAAAATACATGAAACATTAAAAACTCAGAAAAATGTGCTAAAATCGATTTTATTGCATATTTCGACGTTTTAGAGCGGTTTGAGTGCTTTTCGGCAAACTCATTTTCAGCTAAAATACTTAGATTTTCACACTTAAATAGAATTTCTGCAATTGAAATTTATGGGAAAAGTAAGCAAAATTTTATGATTTTCTTTAGGAAGCTTACTTATAGGTATATTTTATCTAAAAATAGTTTTCAGAAAATCCTTGAAAATGCCTTAAATCGTCAAAAAATGCAATAAAATCAAGTTTTATAGCATTTTTGAATATTTATTAATTATTTACATATTTTTAAAAAATCCCATTAAAATCTATAAAAATCAATATTTTTATAGAATATTTCATATTATTTTCGAAAATACATGAAACATTAAAAGCTCAGAAAATGTGCTAAAATCGATTTTATTGCATATTTCGACGTTTTAGAGCGGTTTGAGTGCTTTTCTAGCAAAACTCATTTTTTAGCTAAAATACTTAGATTTTCACACTTTTAAATAGAATTTCTACTGCAATTGAAATTTATGGGAAAAGTAAGCAAAATTTTATGATTTTCTTTTAGGAAGCTTACTTATAGGTATATTTTATCTAAAAAATAGTTTTTCAGAAAATCCTTGAAAATGCCTTAAATCGTCCAAAAATGCAATAAAATCAAGTTTTATAGCATTTTTGAATATTTATTAATTATTTACATATTTTTAAAAAATCCCATTAAAAATCTATAAAAATCAATATTTTTATAGAATATTTCATATTATTTTCGAAAATACATGAAACATTAAAAAGCTCAGAAAAATGTGCTAAAATCGTATTTTATTGCATATTTCGACGTTTTAGAGCGGTTTGAGTGCTTTTCTGGCAAACTCATTTTTCAGCTAAAATACTTAGATTTTCACACTTTTAAATAGAATTTCTACTGCAATTGAAATTTATGGGAAAAGTAAGCAAAATTTTATGATTTTCTTTTAGGAAGCTTACTCATAGGTATATTTTATCTAAAAATAGTTTTTCAGAAAATCCTTGAAAATGCCTTAAATCGTCAAAAATGCAATAAAATCAAGTTTTATAGCATTTTTGAATATTTATTAATTATTTACATATTTTTAAAAATCCCATTAAAAATCTATAAAAATCAATATTTTTATAGAATATTTCATATTATTTTCGAAATATACATGAAACATTAAAAGCTCGAAAATGTGCAAAATCGTATTTTTTTTGCATATTTCGACGTTTTAGAGCGGTTTGAGGATTGTCTGGCAAAACTCATTTTTCAGCTAAAAAACTTAGATTTTCACACTTAAATAGAATTTCTACCGCAATTGAAATTTATGGGAAAAAATAAGCAAAATTTTATGATTTTCTTTTAGGGAAACTTATAATATTTTATCTAAAAATAGTTTTCAGAAAACCTTTTAAAATGCCTTAAAACGTCAAAAAAGCAATAAAATCAAATTTTATAGGATTTTTTTTAAAATTTATTAATTATTTACATATTTTTTTAAAACCCAATAAAAAACTATAAAAATCAATATTTTTAACGAATATTTCATATTATTTTCGAAAATACATGAAACATTAAAAACTCAGAAAAATTTGGAAAATGCATTTTTTGGCATAT
>WNWK01055899.1:0-11149 GCA_009830355.1 Cherax destructor
CCATACGTTTGTAAGAGTTTTGGGAAAATTTTTCCTCAAAATATTTTTTTTTTTATAATAATAATTACCTCCAATTTCAAATACTCTTACATTGTGTACAAGTTAGTACAAAATAAACAAACAGCAACACTCCCATTCTCAGGCAACAACTATTTTTAGAGTTAATGATAGTATTTTTTTTTTATATAAAAAAAAGAAGCGCAAAAACCCCCCCCAAAGGGGCGTGAATAGCCATATATAGAGTGGGAAAGGGATATGAAAAAACCCCCTGAGGGGCCCAAAACCCCCAGGTTCCTCCTTTTTTTATTTCTTATGAAAAATTTTTTACAGTTACCCCCCAGTGTTTGACTAGGGGAAAATGTAATTCTTCCGACACTCCTAAAAAGTCCCCGAAACAAACCTCATATTTGTCAATTTTTTTTCTGTGGGTGACCGCCGCACCCCAGCAAGGCAGGGTGACCTAAAAAAAAAATGCTTTTTTTACATTTAGCAATGTATACAAGAGAAAGGATTACTCCCTTGCTCCCTGCATTTTAGCTGCCTCTTACAACACACATGGCTTACATACTGTATTTTTTATTATTTTTTATTATTGCTATTTATTATTATTACTTTAATATAATAAAAAAACCAATAATGAACAAAACAAAATACAGTGGACCCGGGTTTCGTACTGCTCTCAACTCGAACAATTATGTAAGTGTATTTTTGTAAGTGCTTTTGTAAGTGTATTTTTGGGGGGCTGAACGGACTAATCTTTTACATTATTCCCTTTTGGGAACAAATTCATTCAGTAACGGCACTCGAACAGCCTTCTGGGAAAGAAAATTTTTGACGAAATCGGGGGTCCACTGTACTGTATGTAATAGAGCACTAAATTAAGAGCATGATATTTTATTTACCATGGTATTATATGGAGTTGTGTTCCCCCTTTATGTAGTAAATGCACCAAGGGCTGTAACCCAACTTCAATTCTTCTCCTCTGCTGGGCCTCAAGCTTTGAGAGAAACTTTGTTCACTACTGTTCAATTGAGTTTTATTAAATACTCCATATTCACTGTTCTCTTGGAAAATCTATAAAAGAAAAAAAAATTAAGAGAAGAAAGTTCAATTACAACTTTAAGAGCTGATGCTCAAGTTCATAAAAATCTTATTTATGACAAGCACATACTGGAACTCTTAACAACTACAAATGTTTGTATTCCTCATCAAGAATTCTTCAACAATAATTACACTGTAGTCTTGGGCAACCCACTACTGGAACATTATTTACCAAGAACAAAAAGTAAATTGTCGGGTAATTTGTCTACCTGTAAGTTACAATAATCTCCCCCATGAAGGGCCACCACTACACCTACACCCACACCTGCATGCTGTTACTTTCAAATGTCAGGAGGATGGCGGGGGCAAGTTCACACCTCTCAACATATTTACCTACCTGGAGTCTACCTGGGGGGAACCCCGGGGGCCAACGCCCCGCGCCCGGTCTGTGACCAGGCCTCATGTTGGACCAGAGCCTGATCACCAGGCTGTTCTGCTGGCCGCATGCAGTCCAACATACGAACCACAGCCTGGCTGGTCAGGTACCGACTTTAGGTGCCTGTCCAGTGCCTGCTTGAAGACAGCCAGGGGTTTGTTGGTAATCCCCTTATGTATGCTGGGAGGCAGTTGAACAATCTTGGGCCCCTGACACTTATTGTGTTGTCCCTCAACGTGCTAGTGGCACCCCTGCTTTTCATTGGGGGATGTTACATCGCCTGCCGAGTCTTTTGCTTTCGTAGGGATTGATTTTCGGGGGTGCAAGTTTGGTACTAATCCCCGAGAATTTTCCATGTGTATATAACAATGTATCTCTCCCGCCTGCGTTCTAGGGAGAACAGGTTTAGAAACTTTAAGCGTTCTAGATATGAGGTGGTTTATCACAGTTATGCGTGCGTGAGGGTTTTCTGCACATTTTCAAGGTCAGCAATTTCACCTGCCTTGAAAGGTGCAGTTAGTGTGCCCAAAATTCCAGCCTAGATGAACAACGATTTGTAAAGTGTCAACATGGGCTTCATTTCCCGGTTTGGAAGGTTCTCATTATCCATCCTGTCATTTCTAGCAGATGCGATTGCTACGGTGTTATGGTCCTTGAAGGTGAGATCCTCTGACATGATCACTCCCCGGACTTTGACATTTGTTTTTCGCCTATTGTGTGGTTGGAATTAGTTTTGTACTCCGATGAGGTTTTAATTTCCGTTTTCCGTATCTGAGTAATTGAAATTTCTCATCATTGAACTTCATTTGTTTTCTGCAGCCCATTTAAAGATTTAGAGGCATACACAAAATAAATAAATAATGAATATATCTAGGTAGTGGTTGTAGACAGCAACCACCCAGGGAGGTACTACCATTCTGTGGTAGTAGGTTGGTAGACAGCAACCACCCAGGAGGCTACCATTCTGTGGAGTAGGTTGGTAGACAGTAACCACCCCGGAGGCACTACTATTCTGTGGTAGTAGGTTGGTAGACAGCAACCACCCAGGGGGGTATTTCCATTCGTGGTAGTAGGTTGGTAGACAGCAACAACCCGGAGGGACTACCATTCTGTGGTAGTAGGTTGGTAGACGCAACCACCCAGGGAGGTACTACCTCTGTGGTACAGGTTGGTAGACAGCACCACCCAGGGAGGTACTCATTCTGTGGTAGTAGGTTGGTAGACAGCAACCACCCAGGAGGTACTACCATTCTGTGGTAGTAGGTTGGTGACACCCAACCACCAGGGAGGTACTACCATTCGTGGAAATAGGTTGGTAGACAGCAACCACCAAGGGAGGTACTACTATTCTGTGGTAGTAGGTTGGTAGACAGCAACCACCCAGGGGGGTACTACCATTCTGTGGAAGTAGGTTGGTAGACAGCAACCACCCAGGGATACTACCATTCTGTTGTATGGTTGGGACACAAAAACCAAGGGGGTATTTTACCATTCGTTGTAGGTTGGTAGACACAACCCGGGGTACTATATTCTGTGGTAGTAGGTTGGGGAAAACCCCCCGGGAGGTACTACCATTCTGGGGAGTGGTTGGAGAAAACCCACCCGGGGATTCAATCTTGGGGAAATGGTTGGTGCAGAAACAACCCGGGAACATACTACCACTGGGGTAGTAGGTTGGGTAACAAACCACCCGGGGGGTACTACCATTTGTTAGTAGGTTGGTGACAGCAACCCCCAAGGGATTACTATTCTTTTTAGTGGTTGGTAGAAGCAACCACACAGGGGGGTATACCATTTTTGGGAGTAGGTTGGGCAATCACCCAGGGAGGTACCCCTTTCTGTGGAATGGGTTTGGGAAAGCAGAAACCTCCAGGGGGGTACTTTCTGTGGAAATTTTTGGGTAACACAACCCCCCGGGGAATTTCCTCCTGTGATGGAGGTTGGTGCAGTAAACCCAGAAATTCCCCATCCTGTGGGTAGGTTGGTGAACCCACCCAGGATTTTAACCATTCTGTAAATAGCTGGTGCACACCCCCCAGGGAGTACGTCTATCAAGGGGGAAGTGGGTTACCTTTGAAATACCTTTAAAGGTTTGAGTTTCTCTCTCTCTAGCCCCCAGGGGCCAGGCTGCTTCTGTTTCAACCAGGCTTTGCTGTTGGGGGCCTGCTGCCCCATATCCCCCAACCTGGATGTCGGGACCGGGAGAAGATTTTTTCCAGTTTCCTCTAGAAGGCTTCTACATTTTTCCCGAGTTTTTCTGATATCTTCTGGAAAGATTTGAATAGTCTGGGGGATGTTGATAAAAGTTCCCTTATTGTCCCCCCCCACCTCTGCTCCTCCTGGGGAAATTTTTCCTTCCCCCAATTTTTCACTCCAGTAGGTTTTATGGGTGTGCAACGGGACCAGGCCCATATTTCCCAGGTACAATATTATTATCTCTCTCTCCTCCCTCCAATAGTACATGTTCAAGACTTGAAGGTGTTCCCAGTAAAAAAATGCTTTCTGGCTCACTGTGGAAAAATCTCTATAAATTGCTCCCCCTAATTTTTTCCCGCTTTTCGGGCTTCAGCCCGCAATATTCTAATGGGGGGCAAGCGATTTGAAAGTGTCACCATGGTTTTTTGGGTTTGGAAAAACCACCAGATGATCCATCCTGTGGTGTAGGTTGGTAAACAACCAACTACAAGGCATTTCCTGTTGTAGGTTTGGAGACCAACCACTCCAAGAATACTTCCCTTTGGGATGGTTGGGCACAACCACTCACAGAAAATACCTGTCCTTTGGGATGGTTGGGAAGCAAACCCAGAGGTCTACTTTGTGGAGTAGTTTTAGACAGCAACAACTCACAGAGGTACCTTGGGTTCTTTTAGACACCCACTCCAAAATACTCTGTCCTTTTTAGTAGGTTGGTAGACAGCAAACCCCTCCGAGGGACCTTGGTGTACTTGGTAGACAGCAACCCCACAAGGTTACTGTCCTGTTAGAACAACCACCACGAGGACCCCTGGTATGGTTGGTGAACAACCCCCAGAGGTACTACTGTCCTGGGGTAGGATGGTAGACAGCAAACCACCCCGGGGGGTTCTGTACTTGGTGTAGGTTTATAGCGAAACCACTCACAGGGTATGACCATCCTCCCAAAGTGGTGAAGAAGCCTTAATTCTTCATTTCCTTTTATCTCCATGGGAAATGGAACAAATTTTTCCTCCTTAAACTGTGTTTTCGAAGAGATGAAAATTTTACAAAAAAGGGGGCAGTAACTCCTTCCCCTGATAAATTATTAAATTTAAAAAAAAAAATTTTCTTTTTTCGGTCCCCCCTCAGTGGGATCGGCTCAGGGAAAAAAATGAACGGGGCCCCCCGGTTTAAAAAATTTTTCCCAAAGGCTGTTAAAGTGCCATTCCCGGCAATTTGTTCCCTAGGAATAATTGTAGGTTGCCCTTTTTGCCCCAAAAAATACACTTACAAAAGTCAAATTTTAAAACCAAAATTTTAGTTTTGAGGGGGGGAAAACTGGGGTCCATTTCAATTCAAGACACTGACCATGCCCACCGGTGGGTAACCCCTAAAAAAAGAGGGTCTGACTATATAAATTCTTAATCACTGTCTTCCAAACCTTTGGTTCAGATGCCCCTTGAATTTAAAAATCTCAAGTTCTGCTTAGGTCAGGCACTGTTTTCCCCACATTGACCTAAGGTCGAAACCAGTTTCCCTGGATCTTTTCATAAATATCTATGAAAACTATAATTAATGAAAACCTTATATCCTGTCATAATATTTTTTAAATATTAAATTTATTTTTGATTTTGCCCAATTGAACCCAGAAATTCCATTAAGGCGGGGGAAGGGAATTTTTTCCCTGGTGCAGACTTTTCATCAAAATCTGCAGAAGTCAGGACTGGGTCTCCCCCCTTCAAACAAATTTCCAGGTTGGGAATACATGGGGGGGGTGTAAAAGGTGAATGGATGAAGACAAACAGATCCCCTGAGGGTCAGTGTTCTGAAAGCATCTGTAAAGAAGAGTGTGAAGGGGGGAGGGTGAAAAAAGCCTCCATGCAAAATCAATCTGGATGCAACTGCAATTTTGTAATTTTTTCTCGTTTTTATTTGTCATTCCCCTTTTTTTGGATATTTTATGGCTTCCAAAAAAAGTGCCAATAACACTGATGAAGCAAGGAAGAAAATTCTTTAAACTATGCCTATCCCCAAAAAACCTGAAGGTAAACGGGGTGAAGGCTGGTGCTAAACCGGTGAAAACGGCACATGTGTTTCATGTTAGAGAATCGATTCAGTCATTTCAAGACAATGAGGTGAAGATTATTCATTGCTTGTGCAATGGTAATCCTCAGTGTGATAGTAAAAAAAATGAGGAATGGGTCATTACATTTAAAAAAAACAAAGAAAAGGGGGCATGAGTTTTCGTTGATAATTCTTTCCCAGAATGCTGTTTGGCGCCATAACCAAACAATTTGTTCCCATAAGGAAAAATGAAAATTAGATTAGTCCGTTTCAGACCCCAAAAATACACTTAAAAAAAGCACTTACAATAATACACTTACATAATTGTTCAATTTGGGGAGCTGTAAAAAACCGGGTACCACTGTACTAAATGTGTAGATTGAAAAACAAAAGAGGGGGGTGTTCCACTTGATGGCTTTCATTTGGGCCCCAAAAAATGACGGTTTAACAGGTTTGGAATATGCAGTTGTTTCCACAATATAATGTTCAGTGGAGAGATTGTGCCCTGTTGACCATGATGACACAGAAGTTCCCAGCCAGGCTAGCTAGCATCATCTCTGAGGCTGACAAAAAACCTCAGCAGGTGTTTAATGCAGATGAGACAGGTTAGTTCTGGGAAAATGCCCTTTAGAACATACATCAGCAAACAAGAAAATTGTTCCCGCACTTAAGGCTACAAAGATCATTTTATTGCTTCTTGCAGTAATGCATCACATTATGGGTGAATGAGACCTTCTTCACTAAGTAGTACAAGCATCACTATTTCTGAAGTAAGAATGTATGTCACTGAATAATCTTGCATTCAGGGTGTTCCTCATCCTTGATAATTGTTGTAGTCATCCTCAGGGTATTCCTCATCCTTGATAATTGTTGTAGTCATCCTCAGGATATTCCTCATCCTTGATAATTGTTGTAGTCATCCTCAGGGTATTCCTCGTCCTGATAATTGTTGTAGTCATCCTCAGGGTATTCCTCGTCCTTGATAATTGTTGTAGTCATCCTCAGGGTATTCCTCGTCCTTGATAATTGTTGTAGTCATCCTCAGGGTATTCCTCATCCTTGATAATTGTTGTAGTCATCCTCAGGGTGTTCCTCGTCCTTGATAATTGTTGTAGTCATCCTCAGGTATTCCTCATCCTTGATAATTGTTGTAGTCATCCTCGGGTGTTCCTCGCCCTGATAATTGTTGTAGTCATCCTCAGGGTATTCCTCATCCTTGATAATTGTGTAGTCATCCTCAGGGTTTTTCTCGTCTTTGATAATTGTTGTAGTCATCCTCAGGGTATTCCTCATCCTTGATAATTGTTGTAGTCATCCTCAGGATATTCCTCGTCCTTGATAATTGTTGTAGTCATCCTCAGGGTATTCCTCATCCTTGATAATTGTTGTAGTCATCCTCGGGGTATTCCTCATCCTTGATAATTGTTGTAGTCACCCCTGGGTATTCCTCGTCCTTGATAATTGTTGTAGTCATCCTCAGGGTATTCTCATCCTTGATAATTGTTGTAGCCCACCCCTCAGGGTGTTCCTCGTCCTTGATAATTGTTGTAGTCATCCTCGGGGTATTCCTCATCCTTGATAATTGTTGTAGTCATCCTTAGGGTGTTCCTCGTCCTTGATAATTGTTGTAGTCATCCTCGGGGTATTCCTCATCCTTGATAATTGTTGTAGTCATCCTCAGGGTGTTCCTCATCCTTGATAATTGTTGTAGTCATCCTCAAATCCTGGAGGATGTGGAGCCAGGTGTCAAAGACTGACTTTTACCACCACATACGACATTACGTACTTGATGATACGTACAACCACTGGATCAAAGAATTATAAAAAATTGAAGTGCCACTACAGAGGCACCGTGTTTCAGAAACTAGTGACAGCAAAATCGAACATTTCCGCTAATTTGAGCTCAGTTTCAAGCCACTTTCAGTTCTGAATCCAATCAAAATCATCTCTATTTCTGCAACATATCTTCCTTTCTATCAAATTACACCAAGAAACTGAAAATACAACCATAAAAACTATAGGAAAATACATCGTGAAGTAGCTGTTTTAACCCTTTGAGGGTCCGTCCCATAGTTCTACAGCTTTGAAGCCAGGGTCCAAGCCGTAGTTTTACGCCATGAGCTCAGCTCACTCAGATAAGCTGTGAGCAGTAAATTTGGGCCTAGATATAAGAGAATGCATCTACGTATGTGGTAAGTGTGCACCATATAAAACAAATCCTTCAGCACGCAGAGCAAAATGAAAAAAAAAACTGAGACCGTGTTTTTATTAAAACTGCAATTTTGCTGTGTATTTTATGTTTTTATGGATGTATTCGCGGTTTCTTGGTCTCATTTGATAGAATGGAAGATATATTATGTACAGAAATAAAGATGATTTTGATTGGTTTTAGTACTAAAAATAGCTTGAAATAGAGCTCAAAGTAGCAGAAATGTTCGATTTTTGCCGATGTTCAAGAGTAAACAAAAAAATCATACGTCCAATACACATCAGCTGGTGGGTCTAATGTGCATTCACGAATGCGCTGATATTATTTATACAATTATTACAATATTGCATAAGAGTAAATCTTCTATCTTTTATGTGAATAAAAAATCAAAGTGGAATTCATTTGTAAAGCCTGGAAATGTAACTAATAAACAGAAAATGTTAGTTTAGTGCCAGGAATACCTGCATTGTTTATTCTGGACCCTATTTTGAAATTGGAATATTTTGAACTTTGTGTGAAATTGGCCAAATTACCAATTTCTGATCACTTTATTGGGTAGTTGAAATAGTTGATTGGGTGATTTCTTGTGCTCAATCGATAAAATAGAAGTAATATTATCAAAATAGCCAAGACTTTGGTCGACTGGAATAACGTACAGTGGACCCCAGGTTAACGGCCATAATTCATTCCAGAATGCTGTTCAAGTGCAATTACCAAACGAATTTGTTTCCATAAGGAATAATGTAAATTAGATTAGTCCTTTTAGACCCCCAAAATACACTTACAAAAGCACTTACAAAAATACACTTACATAATTGTTCGAGTTTAGAGCAGTACGTAAACCAGGGGTCCACTGTAATTGGCTTAAAATATGAGTCAAAGTCGGCGTAAATATCACTGATACAGCAAAATTCACGAGCGTAATTTTGTCAATTTTTCATCAAATTTCATACTTTTTGTTTTATTACCTTCAGAAAAAGATTCTTTACCATTTCATAAGAAAAAATACCAAATTTTTTTTTTTTTTAATTCTTGAACCCTGGCTTGTCACTCTGAGATTTGGCCTCTGGACCCTCAAAGGGTTAAACCAAAATCACAGTCACATTTTTTTTCTCATTATGCACTGCATGCTGCAGGATTTTTTATATGGTTCACACTCACCACATAGATGCATTCTCTCATATCTAGGCCCAAATTTACAGCTCACAGCTGATCTGAGTGAGCTGAGCTCACGGTGCAGTACAGTAGGACCGACCCGGCTTCAAAGCTGTAGTACCAACACCGAAAGAGTTAATAAGAAAGAATATACACTCATACCAACACCAAAAGGGTTAATAAGGAAGAATATACGCTCATACAACATACCAAGAGGTAAAAGAATAAATCCTCTTCACTTTGTACATATGCAGTGTACAAAATATTTGATTCATTACCTTATGAGAAAGTCTTGCTGTCAATGTCACAAGTTGTGAAGGTATAGTGTAGGTGTCAGCACTCTGAGACGACGATGATGCCAGTTTATTTCTCACTGACAGTTGATAAAGATGGTCATGGATGAGCTGATAAAGGCGCAGCAGACAGCGCTGCCATTTTCACAATCTTGTACAAAACTGCTGACTTTATTAATTTCACCACCTGAAAAAAAAACTAAGTTTCAGTAGTGTAGCCATATTGTACTTTAAGACAGAGTTGTACATGTAATAATATTGGTAGAATTACGACAATATGTTATAGGACAAAAAGGGGCACAATGTGACTTTTTATTGTGGCAACGTTGCCCAGGAGCTTTCGCCAGTTGACAAGGAAAAGGCAAGAGCGCAGATAAACTTTCCAGTGAGAATATGGGGGTAGAAATAGTAGTGATATAAGTAGTAGTAGTAATAGTAATAATAAGGAGAACAATCTTGATACACATGAGTAAGATAAAAAAATACTTGGGTAGTATAACAAATTTGTCTAACCTATTGTTATACACCCAAGTATTTGTTTTATCACCTTACTCATGTGCAATTTGATTGTTCTACCTTATTGTATTACTACTACTACTACTACTTATATCATACTACTTCTACCACCACTAGTATTACACCTCACTTGGGGAGTATATATATACGCTCGTGTCCATGTATCGCTTGTAACGGCTTGAAAAGCTCCTGGAGAGCAAAAGTTGCCACAATAAAATGTCACATTAGTTGCATTTGTGTCCTTTACTTAACAGAGTTGTACATCTATGGTATAAAGTACACACACTTTAAGACAGAGTTGTACATCTATGGTAAAGTGCATACACTTTATTCCACAGGAAGTTACTGACTGCAACATACACAAAAAAATACCAAGTAACAGGAATTATAAAGCTGAATTTCCACTCATCAATCTTCCAAATTTAACATTATGTCTGCCCTCAATCAAACATGTTTTATTTTTAAAACATCAGCCATTTCCCACCAAGACAGGGTGACTCAAAATAGAAGAGACACTGTCATCATTCACTTCATCACTGTCTTGCCAGAGGAATGACAAAATACAGTTCAAAACTGCAACATATCAATACCCCCCTTCAGAGTGCAGGCACTGTACTTCCTACCTCCAAGACTCAAGTCCTGCTAACCATTTTTCCTGAATCCCTTCATGTTACTTTGCTCAAACTCAAACAGCACAACAAGTGTGGCATGCAAAGAGTATGTTACAATTTATTCAGTGTATGTCACACTTGTAGGTAGTAGGTTGGTAGACAGCAACCACCAGGAGGTACTTACCATCCTGCCAGGTGACTGTGAAACAGAAACCTGAAACTGTTTTACATGATGGTAGGATTGCTGGTGTCTTTTTTCTGTCTCATAAACATGCAAGATTTCAGGTACGTCTTGCTACTTCTACTTACACTTAGGTCACACTACGCAAACATGTACACGTTTATGTATAGACACCATCTGAGTTTTCTTTGATTCTATCTTAAAAGTTCTTGTTCTTATTGCTTTTCCTTTCATATCCATGGGGAAGTGGAATAAGAATCTTTCCCCCGTAAAATGCGTGTTTTAAAAGTCAACTAAAATGCCGGGAACAATGGGGTAGTAAATTTTCCTGTATAGCTTACTAAAAAGAAGAAGAAGAAACCGCAAAGTGGGATGTTTGAATTTCGTGGATGTTGTAATGATAAGAAAGAGATGATTGTAGATGTTATAAGAAAAGAAGGGGTGTCCTGGCTTTAATGGGCAAAGCTG
>WNWK01055900.1:0-11149 GCA_009830355.1 Cherax destructor
TATTATTTTCCAAAAATACATGAAACATTAAAAAGCTCAGAAAAATGTGCTAAAATGGTATTTTATTGCATATTTCTACGTTTTAGAGCGGTTTGAGTGCTTTACTGGCAAAACTCATTTTTTAGCTAAAATACTTAGATTATGAAACTTTTAAATAGACTTTCTACTGCAATTGAAATTTATGGGAAAAGCAAGCAAAATTTTATGATTTTCTTTTAGGAATCTTGCTCATAGGTGTATTTTATCTAAAAAAAAATAGTTTTTTAGGAAATCCTTGAAAATGCCTTAAATCGTCAATAAATGCAATAAAATCAAGTTTTATAGCATTTTTTAATATTTATTAATTATTTACATATTTTTAAAAAATCCCATTAAAAATCTATAAAAATCAACATTTTTATTGAATATTTCATATTATTTTCGAAAATACATGAAACATTAAAAAGCTCAGAAAAATGTGCTAAAATGGTATTTTATTGCATATTTCGACGTTTAAGAGCGGTTTGAGTGCTTTTCTGGCAAAACCCATTTGTTAGCTAAAATACTTAGATTATCACACTTTTAAATAAAATTTCTACTGAAATTGAAATTTGTGGGAAAAGTAAGCAAAATTTTATGATGCAATAAAATCAAGTTTTATAGCATTTTTTAATATTTATTAATTATTTACATATATAAAAAATCCCATTAAAAATCTAAAAAAATCAATATTTTTATAGAATATTTCATATTATTTTCGAAAAATACATGAAAAATTAAAAAGCTCAGAAAAATGTGCTAAAATGGTATTTTATTGCATATTTCGACGTTTTAGAGCGGTTTGAGTGCTTTACTGGCAAAACTCATTTTTTAGCTAAAATACTTAGATTATGAAACTTTTAAATAGACTTTCTACTGCAATTGAAATTTATGGGAAAAGTAAGCAAAATTTTATGATTTTCTTTTAGGAATCTTACTCATAGGTGTATTTTATCTAAAAAAAATAGTTTTCAGAAAATCCTTGAAAATGCCTTAAATCGTCAAAAAATGCAATAAAATCAAGTTTTATAGCATTTTTTAATATTTATTAATTATTTACATATTTTTAAAAAATCCCATTAAAAATCTATAAAAATCAATATTTTTATTGAGTATTTCGTATTATTTTCGAAAAATACATGAAACATTAAAAAGCTCAGAAAAATGTGCTAAAATGGTATTTTATTGCATATTTCGACGTTTTAGAGCGGTTTGAGTGCTTTTCTGGCAAAACTCATTTTTTAGCTAAAATACTTAGATTATCACACTTTTAAATAAAATTTCTACTGCAATTGAAATTTATGGGAAAAGTAAGCAAAATTTTTTTCTTTTCTTTTAGGAAGCTTACTCATAGGTTAATTTTATCTAAAAAAATACTTTTTCAGAAAATCCTTGAAAATGCCTTAAATCGTCAAAAAATGCAATAAAATCAAGTTTTATAGCATTTTTTAATATTTATTAATTATTTACATATTTTTAAAAAATCCCATTAAAAATCTATAAAAATCAATATTTTTTATTGAGTATTTCGTATTATTTTCGAAAAATACATGAAACATTAAAAAGCTCAGAAAAATGTGCTAAAATGGTATTTTATTGCATATTTCGACGTTTTAGAGCGGTTTGAGTGCTTTACTGGCAAAACTCATTTTTTAGCTAAAATACTTAGATTATGAAACTTTTAAATAGACTTTCTACTGCAATTGAAATTTATGGGAAAAGTAAGCAAAATTTTATGATTTTCTTTTAGGAATCTTACTCATAGGTGTATTTTATCTAAAAAAAATAGTTTTTCAGAAAATCCTTGAAAATGCCTTAAATCGTCAAAAAATGCAATAAAATCAAGTTTTATAGCATTTTTTAATATTTATTAATTATTTACATATTTTTATAAAATCCCATTAAAAATCTATAAAAATCAATATTTTTATTGAATATTTCATATTATTTTCGAAAAATACATGAAACATTAAAAAGCTCAGAAAAATGTGCTAAAATGGTATTTTATTGCATATTTCGACGTTTTAGAGCGGTTTGAGTGCTTTTCTGGCAAAACTCATTTTTTAGCTAAAATACTTTGATTATCACACTTTTAAATAAAATTTCTACTGCAATTGAAATTTATGGGAAAAGTAAACAAAATTTTATGATTTTCTTTTAGGAAGCTTACTCATAGGTTAATTTTATCTAAACAAAATAGTTTTTCAGAAAATCCTTGAAAATGCCTTAAATCGTCAAAAAATGTAATAAAATCAAGTGTTATAGCATTTTTTATTTTTTTTAAATTATTTACATATTCCTAAAAAATCCCATTAAAAAAACTATAAAAATCGTATATTATTATACAATATTTTATATTATTTTCCAAAAATACATGAAAAATTAAAAAGCTCTGAAAAATGTGCTAAAATGGTATTTTATTGCATATTTCGACGTTTTAGAGCGGTTTGAGTGCTTTACTGGCAAAACTCATTTTTTAGCTAAAATACTTAGATTATCACACTTTTAAATAGACTTTCTACTGCAATTGAAATTTATGGGAAAAGTAAGCAAAATTTTATGATTTTCTTTTAGGAATCTTACTCATAGGTGTATTTTATCTAAAAAAAATAGTTTTCAGAAAATCCTTGAAAATGCCTTAACCCTTTACCGGGCACTCCCCTGAAAATGATAATTTTGAAATGTATTTCATATGAGTGGATAGAGTAGCTCAATGTAAGGATAATGAGCCTATATAATTGAAATTCTAAAGATACCTTTTCGCGCAATTGCCAATATTCAAGGACCGTATTTTTACGGTCCCGCCTGGTAAAGGGTGTCAAATTCTGAATGTTGCAAATTTGCAATTGTTAATGAAACACCAAATAAGTATTTTTCTAATTTATTATACTAGTAGACAATATCAAAAACATAAATGGAACTTGTTTAAAAGCAATTTGTAAGTATAAAAAAAATATAAACATGTACCAAAAAGAAAGATGCACACATTGCAAAGGGATAAAACTTTCAAGTTACATATTCCTGAATTCCCTGAGTAAGAACAATCATTATAGATAACTAATTACTAGAATGAAAGGCTATGAAGCAATTTGTTTCCTTCGTGATGCATAGGTTAACTTTGCATGTTGAACAGAAAAATGAGGTTGTAACATGACGTTTCTTTGTGCTGCAATACTTGCATGACAATGTCTTTCCTTTTGATGGCCAGTGAGGTAGCATGTTATCCAACCTCACACTGTCATCAGGCCTAGCTGCACGTTGGTACTGCATTGAAGATGGCAATTGCAAGGCTTGCAAACCATCATCACTGTTACCACTGGAAGTACTTGTTGAAGGTCTTGGATTTGATCTTATGTTGCTGCGTCCATACTTTTGTCCTTTGGATCTTGCAGTGACAGAGACTTCAAGCCTGAATTGCTTCAGTGGCATGCATTTGGCTTTTAGTGACCGACAATCACGGCAGTGAACAAGCCATGCATTCACAACAGAAAGATCAATAACATAGGCAAACAGACGCATGTACCAACGTTTAGATTTCATTGGTGTTTTGTACATATGTACCAACATATTACTTTTGTCAATACCTCCCATGTGTGCATTATAGTTCTTGATGACTGCAGGGCACTGAAAGTTGTCTTTAGTCTTAGATTCCTTGTTATATCTTTCAATAAGAGTCACAGGTTCCACTCCCACATCATTTGTCACTAAAGTCACAGCTTTGTTGTCTTTCCACCTTACAACAAGGATACCATCATTGGTTTTGAATTCAAAAGTGCCTCTAGGCACTATGTTCTTTTCCATTAGTTTGACAGGCATCAGTTCTGGTTTACCACATCTATTTTCACGTACTGTTCCAGTGTACCTGCAGTTATACTTGTCTCTTAGTACCTTGACCAAAGGTATACTTGAAAAATTGTCAGCATAGATTGCTGATGTCTTTCTTTGTTGAGAGTTGTTGCAAGTACCAGAACAATCTTTGAACTTATTGGTAGTTTAGTTTCTTCATCTGGCAGCTTTATTGGATGGTTTTGAAATGTCGTTTTGCCTTCCATCTTCACTTGCACGACAAAAAAAATTGAAACCCCATTTGTCTGGTTTAGTTTTGATGTACTGTCTGAGATTTCCAGCAGTTTTACCCTTGAAACCAACCATTACTTCATCAATAGACTGCCTGGGTGTAGCTGGAACTTGCAAGCAATTTTTAGTTAGTGCAGTGTAAAGGGCCTTATTTTGTGGAATCTGTCCTTATGCTTTGGGTGTTATCATTGAAATGAACTGTACGCCTAAGCAACCTAAACCTGGATTGCCTTGATTGAACTTGCCCAATAATATCAGGGATGGGTATGAACAAATACCCATAAACAACAGAATACCTATGAACTGGATTATTTCTTCACCATTAGTTACAAAAGTAGCATCTATGTTTTTTTGCTTGGCATACAAATTGGTTTGATATGTCATGCTTTCTATCATATTTGGGGTAAAAAACTAGCTAAAATAATCAAATGGACACTTAATTGCAGAGGCTTTTCATGTTGGTATACACTAAAAAGGTCATTTTGATATCTTCCTTCTTCCATGCAGCATCAGCTTGAACACAAGCTCATCATGAAGAGCTTCTTCATCAGGGTACTCCTCGATCACAATACCTTTCTTTTTCTTGGCTAATTTAGGCTTTTTGGATGGCTTATCTTCCTCCTCATCATCACTTGACACCTGTGCATCAGGTGGCAAGTATTCATCACCACTGTCAAGTAATTCCAGGTCATCTGGCTCTGGATCTGAGTCACTTTCCTCCAAAATGCAGAGATATTTGGACTTTTCTTTGGAGGATTCACCATAGAACAATTTCTCATTGATCTGGAATGACAATAAGAATGTTCTGTACACACCAGACCACTACAGAATTCATATATGCACTAGAATTTTTATTAAATATTTATTTACTGAAATTTTAAATGTGGCCATGACGACGGGACCGTATTTTAACAGTCCTCTTTTGTTGACTTTTTTCAATTGCATGGTACACTCATATATGCATATCTAACTTCTGATATATATCTCAAAACATGCTAAACTATTCATTTACACCTGGACACAAAATAGTACTTACCGACATTGTAGAGTATAATCACAATGTATAGAGTGGAACTAGAGCAAAAATCCGGCTCTGGGTGACGCCAACGAGAAGTGTTTACATTTTGGTCTCTCAACCAGTAGGAGCGAGCAGACGGTCTCACGCAGCTGGGCGACTCAGAAGGCTTGTGATTGGTCAGAAATAAGAAAGGGAACCTAGATCGAGGGGAGTAGGAGGACCGCGCAAAACCATGCTTTCAGGACCGTATTTTGACGGTCCTGCCCGGTAAAGGGCATTTCAAGATTTTCTGAAAAACTATTTTTAGATAAAATACACCTATGAGTAAGATTCTAAAGAAAATCATAAAATTTTTTCTTACTTTTCCCATAAATTTCAATTGCAGTAGAAAGTCAATTTAACAGTTTGATAATCTAAGTATTTTAGCTAAAAATGAGTTTTGCCAGAAAAGCACTCAAACCGCTCTAAAACGTCGAAATATGCAATAAAATACCATTTAGCACATTTTTCAGAGCTTTTTAATGTTTCATGTTTTTGGAAAATAATATGAAATATTCAATAAAATATAGTTTTTATAGATTTTTAATGGATTTTTAAAATATGTAAATAATAATAAATATTCAAAATGCTATAAAACTTGATTTTATTGCATTTTTTGACGATTAAAGGATTTTCAAGATTTTTGAAAACTATTTTTTTAGATAAAATTACACCTATGAGTAAGCTTCCTAAAAGAAAATCATAAAATTTTGCTTACTTTTCCCATAAATTTCAATTGCAGTAGAAATTTATTTAAAAGTTGATAATCTAAGTATTTTAGCTAAAAATGAGTTTTGCCAGAAAAGCACTCAAACCGCTCTAAAACATCGAAATATGCAATAAAATACCATTTTAGCACATTTTTCGAGCTTTTAATATTTCAAGTATTTTTAAAAATAATATGAAATATTCAATAAAAGTATTGTTTTTATAGATTTTTAATAGGATTTTTAAAAATATGTAAATATAATAAATATTAAAAATGCATAAAATCGATTTTATGCATTTTTTGACGATTTAAGGCATTTTCAAGATTTTGAAAATATTTTTAGATAAAATTAATCTAGAGTAAGCTTCCTAAAAGAAATCATAATTTTGTTATTTTCCATAATTCAATGGTAAATTTTATTTAAAATTGATAATCAAATTTATAAAAATGAGTTTAAAAAGCACTCAAACGTTCTAAACTCGAAATATGCAATAATGGAATTTTAGCACATTTTCTGATTTTTAATGTTTAGTGAATATTGAATATCATAATTGATTTATAATTTTAATAGTTTTTAAAATATGAAATCTTAAAATAAAAAATGCTATAAACATTTTATGCATTTTTATATTTATTTTCATTTATATGTATTTTTGAAATATATGAAATATTCTATAAAAATATATTTTTATAGATTTTTAATGGATTTTATATATATGTAAATAATTATAAATATTAAAAATGCTATAAAACTTGATTTTATTGCATTTTTGACGATTTAAGGTATTTTCAAGGATTTTCTGAAAATATTTTTTAGATAAAATTAACCTATGAGTAAGCTTCCTAAAAGAAAATCATAAAATTTGCTTACTTTTCCCATAAATTTCAATTGCAGTAGAAATTTATTTAAAAGTGTGATAATCTAAGTATTTTAGCTAAAAATGAGTTTTGCCAGAAAAGCACTCAAACCGCTCTAAAACGTCGAAATATGAATAAAATACGATTTTACACATTTTTCTGAGTCTTTTAATGTTTCATGTATTTTCGAAAATAATATGAAATATTCTATAAAAATATTGATTTTATAGATTTTTAATGGGATTTTTTATAATATGTAAATAATTAATAAATATTAAAAATGCTATAAAACTTGATTTTATTGCATTTTTGACGATTTAAGGATTTTCAAGGATTTTCTGAAAACTATTTTTTTAGATAAAATTAACCTATGAGTAAGTTCCTAAAAGAAAATCATAAATTTTGCTTACTTTTCCCATAAATTTCAATTGCAGTAGAAATTTATTTAAAAGTGTGATAATATAGTATTTTAGCTAAAAATGAGTTTTGCCAGAAAAGCACTCAAACCGCTCTAAAACGTCGAAATATGCAATAAATCGATTTTAGCACATTTTCTGAGCTTTTTAATGTTTCATGTATTTTTGAAAATAATATGAAATATTCTATAAAAATATATTTTTATAGATTTTTAATAGGATTTTTAAATATGTAAATAATTAATAAATATTAAAAATGCTATAAAACTTGATTTTATTGCATTTTTGACGATTTAAGGCATTTTCAAGGATTTTTGAAAACTATTTTTTTAGATAAAATTAACCTATGAGTAAGCTTCCTAAAAGAAAATCATAAATTTTGCTTACTTTTCCATAAATTTCAATTGCAGTAGAAATTTATTTAAAAGTGTGATAATCTAAGTATTTTAGCTAAAAATGAGTTTTGCAGAAAAGCACTCAAACCGTCTAAAACGTCGAAATATGCAATAAAATACCATTTTAGCACATTTTCTGAGCTTTTAATGTTTCATGTATTTTTGAAAATAATATGAAATATTGTATAAAATATACGATTTTATAGTTTTTTAATGGATTTTTTAAAATATGTAAATAATTAAAAATAAAAAATGCTATAAAACTTGATTTTATTGCATTTTTTGACGATTTAAGGCATTTTCAAGGATTTTCTGAAAACTATTTTTTTAGATAAAATTAACCTATGAGTAAGCTTCCTAAAAGAAAATCATAAAATTTTGCTTACTTTTCCCATAAATTTCAATTGCAGTAGAAATTTTATTTAAAAGTGTGATAATCTAAGTATTTTAGCTAAAAATGAGTTTTGCCAGAAAAGCACTCAAACCGTCTAAAACTCGAAATATGCAATAAAATACCATTTTAGCACATTTTCTGATCTTTTAATGTTTCAAGTATTTTTGAAAATAATATGAAATATTCATAAAATATTGATTTTTATAGATTTTTAATGGGGATTTTTAAAAATAGTAAATAAATAATAAATATTAAAAATGCTATAAAACTTATTTTATTGCTTTTTTTGACGATTAAGGCATTTTCAAGGATTTTTGAAAAACTATTTTTTTAGATAAAAATACACCTATGAGTAAGCTTCCTAAAAGAAAATCATAAAATTTTGCTTACTTTTCCCATAAATTTCAATTGCAGTAGAAATTTATTTAAAAGTGTGATAATCTAAGTATTTTAGCTAAAAATGAGTTTTGCCAGAAAAGCACTCAAACGCTCTAAAACGTCGAAATATGCAATAAAATACGATTTTAGCACATTTTTCTGAGCTTTTAATGTTTCATGTATTTTTGAAAATAATATGAAATATTCTATAAAATATTGATTTTTATAGATTTTTAATGGATTTTTAAAAATATGTAAATAATTATAAATATTAAAAATGCTATAAAACTTATTTTATTGCATTTTTGACGATTAAGGCATTTTCAAGGATTTTCTGAAAAACTATTTTTTTAGATAAAATACACCTATGAGTAAGTTCCTAAAAGAAAATCATAAAATTTTGCTTACTTTTCCCATAAATTTCAATTGCAGTAGAAATTCTATTTAAAAGTTTGATAATCTAAGTATTTTAGCTAAAAATGAGTTTTGCCAGAAAAGCACTCAAACCGCTCTAAAACGTCGAAATATGCAATAAAATACATTTTAGCACATTTTCTGAGCTTTTAATGTTTCATGTATTTTTGAAAATAATATGAAATATTCTATAAAATATTGATTTTTATAGATTTTTAATGGATTTTTAAAATATGTAAATAATAATAAATATTAAAATGCTATAAACTTCATTTTATTGCATTTTTTGACGATTTAAGGCATTTTCAAGATTTTCTGAAAACTATTTTTTTAGATAAAATACACCTATGAGTAAGCTTCCTAAAAGAAAATCATAAAATTTTGCTTACTTTTCCCATAAATTTCAATTGCAGTAGAAATTATTTAAAAGTTGATAATCTAAGTATTTTAGCTAAAAATGAGTTTTGCAGAAAAGCACTCAAACCGCTCTAAAACGTCAAATATGCAATAAAATACATTTTAGCACATTTTTCTGAGCTTTTAATGTTTCATGTATTTTTAAAATAATATGAAATATTCAATAAAATATTGTTTTTATAGATTTTTAATGGATTTTTAAAAATATGTAAATAATAATAAATATTCAAAATGCTATAAAACTTGATTTTATTGCATTTTTGACGATTTAAGCATTTTCAAGGATTTTTGAAAACTATTTTTAGATAAAATAACTATGAGTAAGCTTCCTAAAAGAAAATCATAAAATTTTGCTTACTTTTCCCATAAATTTCAATTGAGTAGAAATTTATTTAAAAGTTGATAATCTAAGTATTTTAGCTAAAAATGAGTTTTCAGAAAAGCACTAAACGCTCTAAAACTCGAAATATGCAATAAAATACCATTTTAGCACATTTTTCTGAGCTTTTTAATATTTCAGTATTTTTAAAATAATATGAAATATTCAATAAAATATTGATTTTTATAGATTTTTAATGGATTTTTTAAAAATATGTAAATAAATAATAAATATTCAAAATGCTATAAAACTTATTTTATTCATTTTGACGATTAAGCATTTTCAAGGATTTTGAAAACATTTTTTTAGATAAAATACACCTATGAGTAAGCTTCCTAAAGAAAATCATAAAATTTGCTTATTTTCCATAAATTTCAATTGCAGTAGAAATTTATTTAAAAGTGTGATAATCTAGTATTTTAGCTAAAAATGAGTTTTGCAGAAAAGCACTCAAACGCTCTAAACGTCGAAATATGCAATAAAATACGATTTTAGCACATTTTTCTGAGCTTTTAATGTTTCATGTATTTTTGAAAATAATATGAAATATTATAAAAATGATTTTTATAGATTTTTAATGGGATTTTTAAATAGTAATAATAATAAATATTAAAATGCTATAAACTTGATTTTATTGCATTTTTGACGATTTAAGATTTTAAGGATTTTCTGAAAAACTATTTTTTTTTAGATAAAATATACCTATGAGTAAGCTTCCTAAAAGAAAATCATAAAATTTTGCTTACTTTTCCCATAAATTTCAATTGCAGTAGAAATTCTATTTAAAAGTGTGATAATCTAAGTATTTTAGCTAAAAATGAGTTTTGCAGAAAAGCACTCAAACCGCTCTAAAACGTCGAAATATGCAATAAAATACGATTTTAGCACATTTTTCTGAGCTTTTTAATGTTTCATGTATTTTTCGAAAATAATATGAAATATTCTAAAAAATATTGATTTTTATAGATTTTTAATGGATTTTTAAAAATATGTAAATAATTAATAAATATTAAAAATGCTATAAAACTTGATTTTATTGCATTTTTGACGATTTAAGGCATTTTCAAGGATTTTCTGAGAATATTTTTTTAGATAAAATTACCTATGAGTAAGCTTCTAAAAGAAATCATAAATTTGCTTACTTTTCCCATAAATTTCAATTGCAGTAGAAATTCTATTTAAAAGTGTGATAATCTAAGTATTTTAGCTAAAAAATGAGTTTTGCCAGAAAAGCACTCAAACCGCTCTAAAACGTCGAAATATGCAATAAAATACGATTTTAGCACATTTTTCTGAGCTTTTTAATGTTTCATGTATTTTTCGAAAATAATATGAAATATTCTATAAAAATATTGATTTTTATAAATTTTTAATGGATTTTTAAAATATGTAAATAATTAATAAATATAAAAATGCTATAAAACTTGATTTTATTGCATTTTTTGACGATAAAGGCATTTTCAAGGATTTTCTGAAAAACTATTTTTTAGATAAAATAACCTATGAGTAAGCTTCTAAAAGAAAATCATAAAATTTGCTTACTTTTCCCATAAATTTCAATTGCAGTAGAAATTTCATTTAAAAGTGTGATAATCTAAGTATTTTAGCTAAAATGAGTTTTGCCAGAAAAGCACTCA
>WNWK01055901.1:0-11148 GCA_009830355.1 Cherax destructor
AAATTTTAAATTTGGACAGGACAAAACCCCTTTATAAAAAATAATTAGATTTAAATTACTGATTGCAAAAAGGAGGAGTTCGGGTTTTTTAAACCCCAAGACAACATTGCAAATTTCGCAAAAAGCTAACAGAACCTTGGCTTCTTTGGGCCTCTTTTGATTATGCTGAACAGTTCGGGTCCGTATTACAGAATGGAAAAATGCAGGGGAAAAGAAAAGGAGGATAAAAGTTGATCCCTTTATCAAAATTTTCCCCATGGGGAAAGACTGAGGGATACAGGGAAAACAGGAATAAAAAAGGGGATGAAAATGCAAAAAATCTAGCCAAAAGGACACATAATGGTTAAGTTGGAAAAATTAGATTCGGGAAAGGGATATGGAAAGGACTGGTTTGGTAACAGAGTTGTGGATGATGGAACAAACTCCCGAGTACCGTCATAGAAGCTAAGACGTTGTGCAGTTTTAAAAAGTTGATAAATACTGAGGTTCGTAGTAATCCTCCTGTTGAAATCCTCGCCAAGAAAGGAACCTGGACAGTGGCTGAACGCATGGGACAAGTTAAGGATCAAGAGGACGGGTGGAGAGCTAGAAACAACGAAACCCAGGAGAATGTTGTGGAAACATCGAACCCATTCTCCGTGCTACCCGATGAATGTGAGTCGACTTGGGAGCGCCCGACGAACGACACCAAGGAAGGTAAAACATTGTTTTGTTGGGGACAGCCAGGTTAGGTACATGGATAGGGCCTTCGTTTGAATGATAGGAGTAGGAGACAGGGTTTGCTTTCCTGGGGCGGGGATGGGGGGATTTGTTCCGTCGGGACGACATCATGAGAGGTAATGGGAGCAATCCATTATCTGTCTCAGTGCTGAGGCAACGATGTTGGCAGACGGGAGTGAGGACCTGACTAGCAGGTTTAGGTCAGCAATAGACAGAATTAGGGAAGAAGGGTGGGAACCCGTCATATGTGGTATTTCCAGGAGAGGAGTTAAATGAATGGCTGTCCAGGGCAATTGGTGTCAATTGTTGGCTAAACAAATAATGAAAGGGAAAAATGCAGAACATTCATTGACAACTGGGACCTCTTCTATGGCAGAAATGACATGTATGCCAGGGATGGGGTTCACTTATCCGGGTCTGGGGTGGGGCACTGGCAACTGCAGTGGAGGAAGCTGTTGGGGCTTTAAACTAGAAATAGTTAGTGGTATGGGTTTTTGGGGGGAAAAACAGTGAAGTCCAGTGTAGTAATATTATAAGTTTAGGAGAACTAGTAATAGGAGAATAAGGTGGATATTTGGAAAGCAGTGGCACAGATGACAAGACAGTAATAGGTAAGGTGGAAAAAGAAATGAGCAGGAAGGGTAAAAAAAAAGGAGGGTCTTTAAATGTATATTACACCAATTGTCGTAGTGCTGGGAATAAGATGGACGAGTTGAATTACTTTAGTGCGGGTAATATTGATGTTTTTGCAATAACTGAGACGTGGTTTAATATGAAAAATCGGGACATGCCTGCTGAATGTACATCCAGGGTTTAAATTGTTCCAAGTAGACAGAAGTATCGGAAGGGGGGGGTGGCCCCTCATGTCCGTGATCATTTAAATTTTGCATAAAAGGGCAAAAGTCTGAAATAATACATACAGAGTCTGTCTGGATAGAATTTTCAGAGGGGTAAAAAATTGATTTTAGGCGTCATATATCCTCCTCCAAACTTAGATAGGAACAAGGGAGACCCACTTGGGAGGAAATTGTTAAGGCCAAAGGCATGATAACGTAGTAATTTAGGGGATTTAATTTAGCGATTGACTGGAATTTTTGACGGGAATTTAGAATCTAACGACTTTTTTTGAAGTTGTTAGTTGTTTTTTTAAACAGTTTGTGACAGAACCTAAAGGGGGAATAACCTTTGACTTAGTTCTGGCAAACAAAGAATCCCTTGTTAATAATTTTGAAATTACAGAGGAACTTTTGACAAGGACCACAAGTCAATTACCTTTTGCATTGAATGGATGTATGATAGTAGGGGTAATTCAGAACAGTCCCAGACTTTCGTTTGAAGATTATAGGCTTAGAGACATTATCAACTGTGGACTGGGGTAACAAAGGGGAGCTATCAATATGACAGCTTTCTTTAAAACTATACAGGCTGCCCAAAGAACATTTATCCCTGATAAAGAAATTAGATCAATAGAAATGACCCAAATGGATGAATTATAGGCTCAAATATCTTTTAGGGAAGAAAGGAATTTTAGGTGCATAAATAGAGGTGAGGCATCTATAAATCAGTATACTGACATTAAGAGGGTTAAAAATGGTATAAGAAAAGCTAAACGGACTATGAAATTAAATTGCTAGGATTCAAAAAATAACCAAAAGTTTTTTCAGGTTTATAGAACAAAAGTTAGGGGTAAGATAGGTCCCCCTTAAAAAAAACTCTGGGCATCTTACTGCAAGGAGAATGATATGTGTTCTATTTTTAAAATTATTTTCTTGGTTTTCACACAGGGGCGACACTAATAATATCCCAGTAATTAATTTTAGAGTCCCCGAAGAAGATAAAAAGTAATATCACAGTCACTAGTGAAATGGTTATGAAACAAGTAGACCGTTGAAACAAAATAAACGGGTCCGATGAGCTTTTTCAAGGGTTCTTAAGGAATGCAAATGGAACCCTGGAACCAAATCTAACATTTTTAATTTATCTCTTCAAACAGGTGTAGTGTCTGATATGTGGAAGATGGCTAATGTAATTTTCCCATTTTTAAAGCAGGGACAAGTCACTACCGTCAAATTACCGCCCAATAAGCCTGACCTCAATTGTAGGCAAATTACTAGAGTCAATTATAGCTGATATTATTAGAAGCCATTTAGATAACCATAATTTGATTAATAATACTCAGCATGGATTCACGAGGGCCGTTCCTGCCTATCTAATTTACTAACCTTCTTTAGTAAAGCTTTTGAGGCTGTTTAACACGATAAAGAATTCGATATTGTTTATTTAGATTTTAGTAAGGCTTTTGATAGAGTACCGCACCAGAGACTGTTAAAGAAAGTGGCAGCTCATGGCATTGGGGAAAAGTGCTGTCATGGATCGAGTCATGGCTCACCAATAGGAAGCAGAGAGTGTGCATAAATGGGGTTAAATCCGAGTGGGGATCTGTAACAAGTGGTGTTCCACAGGGATCAGTCTTAGGCCCGTTGTTGTTTATAATATATATCAATGACCTTGATGAGGAATTACTAGTGATATGAGCAAATTCGCCGATGACACGAAGATAGGTAGGATAATTGATGTAGATGTCAGGGAACTTCAGGAGGATTTAGACAGACTCAATTCCTGGTCAGAAAAGTGGCAGATGCAGTTCAATGTAGATAAATGCAAGGTTCTGAAGCTCAGGAGTGTCCATAACCCAAGCACTTATAAGTTAAATAATGTAGAACTTAGCCATACAGAGTGTGAAAAGGACTTGGGGGTTATGGTAAGCAGCAACTTTAAACCAAGACAGCAATGCCTAAGCGTACGTAATAAGGCAAACAGATTACTGGGATTTATATCAAGAAGTGTAAGCAACAGAAGTCCAGAGGTTATATTACAGTTTATACATCGTTAGTAAGGCCTCACCTAGATTGCACCCAGCTCAGTTCTGGTCTCCATATTACAGAATGGATATTAATTAGTTAGAAAACATTCAGCGTAGAATGACTAAATTAATACATAGCATTAGAAATCTTCCGTATGAAGAAAGATTGAAGACCCTAAAATTAATTTCACTTGTAAGACGAAGAATGAGGAAGACATGATCGAGGTATACAAGTGGAAAATGGGTATTAACAAGGGGATATAAATAAGGTCTTGAGAATATCTCTCCAAGAGAGAACCCGCAATAATGGATTCAAATTAGATAAGTTTAGATTTAGAAAGGATATAGGAAAGTATTGGTTTGGACATAGTTTAGTTGATGAGTGGAACAGTCTGCCTAATAGGGTTATTGAAGCTAGGACCTTGGGTAGTTTCAAATTTAGGTTGGATAAATTCATGAGTGAGAGGGTTGGATTTGAGTGGGGATTGCTCATGAGTAAATAGAATTATCAAAGCTTATTTCTTGGGTAGCATTTAAGATTGGGTTGAACAAATATCTTGTTAGTGGGATGGAATGTGAAGGACCTGCCTAGTATGGGCCAACAGGCCTGCTGGAGTGTTCCTCCTTTCTTATGTTCTTATGAGTGGGTGTGGGTGGGTGTGAGTTGGACCTGACTAGCCTGTGATACTAGGTCAGTTGCCGTGCTCCTTCCTTAGGGAATGGGACCTGACCTGACTACCTTAAGACAATGGCTTAAGCCGGTGATTGAACTGGACCTGCCTCGCATGGGCCCCGTAGGCCTGCTTCAGTGTTTCTTCTTTCTTATGTTCTTATGTTAAATGACATTGAAAAATAAGAAAATATGTATGTAAATAAACACAGCAAGCTTCCCGAGTATCGTCGTCCTACACGCGTATGAACCCAACTGAAGGCTGGGAGGCTCAAAATTATGCCCCTCCCGCAACAGTGTTAAACTAATTTAACGAAGTGTTAAACAAAAAGATGCAGCAATTCTTCAATCGTGCTATAACCAAAACGTGCAATAAAAACAGTGTTAAACGACTGTATTATATTATATATATATATATATATATATATATATATATATATATATATATATATATATGAGGCCTGGTCCAGACCGGGCCGCAGGGGCGTTGATCCCTGGAATTCTCTCCCGGTAAACTCCAGGTACTATATATATATATATATATATATATATATATATATATATATATATATATATATATATATATATATATATATATATATATATATATAGGATGGGGTCCACCTCTGGTACAAATTGTGGGACCCATAGCCTCGGAGAAGTGGATAAAAGGCTTCAAGAAAGAATATTTGGATTTCTTCCTGATGCCATTTGAATATTCCACTTCTCCTACCACCCATCTTTTTTTTTTTTTTTTTTTTCCAATAGGTATATTTTATTACATAATATGGTACAAAAGATTTAAGAGATACTGTTGATATAAATATAGCATATGCAATACACGAGTGAGAGATACATGTCTAGTACATATTGTTACATGTTTGTCACTGATTATAATGAGAAAATCTCATCCAGCTCTTCCGAGCTGGGGCGCGTGCCAGAATACAGCATGCATTACCCCTCTGAACAGCAGCTGAGTCGCTGGAACAGAAAACTAGCTGCCCTGGGATCCCTAGTTACCCTGTTGAGTCTTTTGCCCAGCCCCTTTGAGGAACTTAGATGCACTCTTTCCCCATGAGCCAAGGGTCTCTGAGCCTATGGGAACAAACATATAATGATGGGCAAGTTCTCCATATTTCTCGACTTTGGGACTCCCTGAAGGTGGCAGCTGCCCTCCTTCCTCCCTGGTGTATTGGAGATAGGTATCAGCCAAGGTAGATGCACATGTGTAGTCCCACCCACCTGCTTGATGTCTGTCCAGGCTTGAAGGGTGATACCATCTGGACGCTTTTGGCTGCCATCAGATCTGCATAGTTGGGGTGGTTCCTTACTGCTGGGCATCCGGCTGTTGTGAGGCTCCTCTTGATAATGTTATTAACCTCTTCATGTCTTGCAATCTTTCCCTCGGATTTACGACACAAAGACCATGGTACCCGAATCAGTCTGCTGCTTCACTGCCACAAATACACCTGTGTTCGGCGAGAATAGGGCGGCAAGTCGAAGGGCAACACCAATGCGGATGGTCTGTGGGTCGAGGCGTGTGCCAAGGCTGGAGTTGGGAACAGCCAAAGAAAGTCCCCTGCATGAGGAGCTCTCACTGCAAGGAGGCGGGCTCTATCCTTCCTGACACACTCGAAGCATTGCTGAGGCTATATTCTCTACTATTGGGCCATCCCAGTGCGACTGTTTGTAGTTGTTGGGGGGAGCAGGCCTGGTTTCAGAGCCTGTTAGGTTATCCCAGATCCTGGCTCCATCAACGAACTTTTGGTCATGGATGCCAATCGTGTCCCTAAGATGTTCAGGGAGAATCGCTGCTACAAGCCCTCTGGATGCAATGCATGAAGACAGGAAAGCAGGTAGAGCAATCTGAGATGACTTGGGACACCAATGCCTCCTAGTCTGACTGGGAGTGTAGCTTGGTCCCACTGCCCATCTTCTGAGTAGGTTAAGTACTTTAGTAAAGATCTGCCTCAGGATACTGTCATATTCGTGCAGTATAGGGTTATCATATGAAGGAGCACATCTTAGGAAATATGTCAACCTGGGCAGACTCAAGCATTTTGTGAGAAGGTACAAGGCATCATGGGTGTCAAGATTGCCTCTTCGTTGTTCCATTCTCCTCAATTCTTCCAGTTTCTTCCTGAGAATTGTGTCAATGGCCTCGCTTCCCAGTGGTGCTCCAAGCAAGACACTATTAGTAGGGGCAATGACTGTTGCTCCTGGTAGTTTTGATAACACTGCATCTATCCTTGTTGATTGACTGAGATGATTTCACATTTGGATGGATTCAGGATGAGACCCATTTCCTGTCCCCGTGTCATCACCTGTGTAAGATCATCTACAAGGGACTCCTTTGTACCTGCTAGTGTGCCATCATCCAGGAACCAGATGTTTAGCTCACTGGTCAGTCTTATGTGATTTCCCCAACTGCTATACAGAAGAGAAATGGTGCGAGAGGGTCCCCTTGCTGGACACCCTCTGATGATGTGATTTCATGCTCTCCAAACAGGAGCATTGATTCCCTGCTATATCCAGCTGAAACAAAAGGAAGAGACCTGGAAAATGTTCTTGTACAGCTGCTAATACTACGTCCCTTTTCAGGAGATTAAATGCATTCTTGAAATCTAATTTAACCACTGCATTGTCCTCAGGCAGGTTGTCGATATACGCCCTTGTTGCATGAACCGCTGCTTCACTTCCTTGAGAGACCCCAAAGCCAAGCTGGTTTGGTTGAAGCATGATGGCTGCCTCTGCGCGAATACTTCTGACAGCAGCTTTAGAAACGAGGGGGGAAACGTGTTGCCCACTGCGATTGGCCTAATTCCTCCATCCTTCTTTTTAAGGGCACAAAGTGATGCTCCAAAAGAAAGGTTTAATCTTGTCAGGAATCAGACCAGCCAAGGAATTGTTGACGAACCTTGTGATCTCTGACAGCAGTGTCTCTGCAATCTCCCCGATAACTGGATTAACCATTTCCTTTAAATGTTGTGGCCTTATTCCAGTGTAACCCCAGCAGAGCCGGACGGGAATGACATTATTGCTTTGTAAATGTCCGAGTCCTGCACAATCAGTGGTTCCACAGTGGGGACAGAGGTGTTGGAACTGTTGGTACCCCTGGTTTCCCTGGCAGGGTGCTTTCCTCTAAGTGCTTCAGCAGTGTCAGCATCCTGGGGGCAACTGTATCTTCACTGGTGATAATTCTGATTGCTCCCACAGTGTTGCCCTCTTCAATTTTCTTGCTCACTTGGACTCTGATTTTTCACTGTCAGTGGAGTGAGTGGGGTTCTGCCCTCTCCCATTGTTGTATTGATGGGGAAGGTGAATGAGGTTATCAGCTCTAGGAAAGTCTCTTAAGGATTTAATGATCATTGAGGCTAGCCTCTTTCCCTTCTTTCGCACAGCTAAGCAGACAGTGCCAAAAAGTAGCAAGTTGTGCCATGACTTGATGGTTGGTGGAGATTTAGGATAGCAGAACCATCGTTTACTATTAAGAGGTCCGTAAGTTTCCCAGCTGCGTGGGACGGCTGCTTTGGGAAAATGTGGAGTGTCCTGATACCTGTTGCTTTAATTGCTTCCAAGATTTTTCTGATGAGATGAGATCTGGGGAGTGGGTTCAGGTGCCTAAGTGGCTCTGGGTTATCATTTTCCACAGGAGGACATCCTAAACCCGGGGCAGCTACCATGTTTTGGAGGAATATATATATATATATATATATATATATATATATATTTATATATAATAAATAATAAAATAAAACCAAGCGACACAGGGGGCAAAAAAACCCATGGGGGAGAAGAAGTTAGCCTTCGTGTTGAATCAACACATCATCGGGACCCAAAATTGGAGAAAAGGGAGGATGTCAAGAAGTACTTTCCCCATGGGAGTTTCACAGGAATGAGTGAGTGAAGGAGGGAGAGAGATATATAGAGAGAGAAGGATAGGGAAGTCCCCCAGGCCATGTCACAGAGTCGCTCATTTCCTCAGAACTACTAAACACCCCAAAAGATGTAGTTCAAGTTTTTGGGGAAGATTGAAAACCAAAACCTTGACATTGTGCTTGTTACAAGCCTCCAGATCAACTTCCCAGCATTTTCCGGGGAGCTTTGGGAAAAATTTACCACTGTCTGGGAAAACACCCCCTTTTGGGGGAAAAAAATTTCCCGAAGAGGGGGGTAAGGCCCCAGCCCCTTTTTAGCCCTTTAAGCCCGAGGTATCTTCGAAAAGGGGAATGGCGTCTTTTTCTTCCGCATCAAGTAATTACAACAGAATTTTTCCCGGTACCAGTCAAAGTCACGTAAATCTCTTGCCAGAGAGCAATGTTGCAACTAGTGTGGTTAATGAGAGAAAATTGATCTTTACGGGGACATGTGGGAAAATTTGGACTCTCAGTGATCGAGACACATCAAGAAATCAAGATTTGTTTTGCAAAGTTGCAGTTTGGCAAAGGGGAAAAACATTTGGGTCAGCGAACCTTTTATATAAAGGGGGCCCCCGGGGCACGCCAGGGCACCCCAGGGCACGCCAGGGCGGCGAGAGGATCATAGGTCAGATTGCTATAACCCATGGGGGGGGGAGCATGTTGCGCGTCTTGACCTTACAACAAAGGAACTTTAAGTGCCCCTTTTCGACCTCTGACACCCCTTATTCACAGTAGAACAATTACAAGGAAGTATGTTATGCCTGTAGTGACATTACGGGTTTTTAAAAAGATTGAAAGACATTTAGGGGACCGAGTGTGTTGAGAACTATCAAAGACTAACGCTTTTTAAATCCTGACACAAGCCAGGAATTAGGGGTCGTTAAAACCCCGGGTAGTCTAACCATGATTTGTTGGGGGGCTGCGCAGCGGTAGCGGGATATGTGTTTTTGACGTTACCATATAAACCCCGTTATAAGTGGCCATTGAGCCCACAAAGAAGATCATTCGTCGTTTCAGTTATTGAATGAAACGCACAACACTCCTTTGGGGGAAAGATATAATAACACCAGTTTTTTTTCACAGCCCTTGGGGAGTGCAGCCTTTTGGGGGTGCATACGACAGCTCATCAAGATCGTGTTTGGAGGCGGCTGTGAAGGCGGAGTTGTATTCGCTATGTTACCAACTACAGTCCATTAACTTTTACTTAGCTTGCCCATATTCCTAAAAACACTCCTGCTCCAAACATCTTGCTACTACGAGATTTCAACTTGAGACACCTAAATGGAAGAGTGTAAAATAATATTTTAGCAGAGATCACCCCCAGGAGGGGCAGATGAAAATTCACATACACATGAGCTACTAAATTCTGCAAAATTCACCTTAACCATAAATATTGGCCACAAGACTAGAAAATACGCAAACCCATCTTCACTAACAACGACGATCTGATACGTAATATAACCGTATCAAAGCAATACACTCAGATCAAACATAATGGGGTAAGAATGGATGCACAGGGCTCCTGACCAGCAAAATAGCCAGTCATGAGGGTGTCTTCCAAATTCAATTTCAAAAAAAAACATGGAATGGGAACAAGTTAACTTTCCTAAATGAAACAAGTTGGGAAGATATCCAAACAACACAGATCAACCCTTTGCCTAAAAAAAAAAAAAAAAAACCCTGTGGTTCTTGAGATCTGCTAAAGGCACATTCCATTAAAAAAAAGACTTATAACCCCTGTGGTTTAGCGCTTCATTTGATTATAATAAAAAATTAAAAAAAAGAAAGAAAAATTAAACTAAAGAGAAAGATGCTCCCTATACAGGCAAAGGCAAAGAACCCAAGAGCTGCTGAGGGGGGCCAAATATATCTGAAATACGAAGGAGGCACGGGTTTTGAAATTGCAAATATCGAACTTAAGTTGAAGGAATCTTACAGGGACAAAATCACAGGAAGAACAAAAACAAAAAAGAAACTAAAAAAAAATACTTTTCTCTATGCCAAATCTAAGGAAAACGCATCCAGCATTCCCCTGGGTTTGGGATGGAACATACACAGATGACAGCCCAGAAATGACTCAGTGTTCAGCGAGCCGCTGCCCCGACTAAGGGTCGACAATCCAAATGAATTCTATATAAAAGACCCAAAATTTGGTCATCTCAAAAAACTCTGATATTTTCCTCACACCCCAAAGACGAAAAAACGCTTACCTCCCCCCTCATTTTGTGTATTTCATCCAACACTTTTTTATATTCCTTGTTTGGGGTCCCCCTCTGTTCTGTCTTCCCAGAGTCCTTCCTGTTCCACTGTAAATACTTCCTTTAAAACTCGTATTCAGCTCTTCACATACCTCTTTATGCTTCTTGTGAGTTCCCCACCTTCCCTGTCCACCTGGTCTTTGACTGTTGTCTTCCCCCTAATGTGGCTATACAGCAGTTTTGGGTCAGACTTGACTTTTATGTTAGTTGTTTCTACTGTTTTGGGCCTCCCCTTTTTATCTGTGCATACTGTTTCTGGCTCTTCGACTGATCTTTTTTTTTTCCTGGGGCCTTTGCCTTTTGTACTTTTTTTATTCTCAAGTATTTGTTTTTTCCTCCCCACACCTTTGGGGAAAAAAAGGGGTCGTTCTGGTCTTCCCATTATTTCTGTTGCCCCTTGGGGAAAAAACCTTTCCTCTCCTCCCATTTTGTTTTACATATTCCATCATTTCGTTTACTGAGTTTCCTACCAATTCTCTGTCCCCTGAACCTCCCAAAAGGGTTTTTATACCTGTGTAGTCACCCCCTTTTTAGTTTGGCTTTTTTCATTCAACTCCTGTTACTCTATCCACTTGTAACTCACTAGACAAAGCTTTGAACCACGTGATCACTGGCTCCGGGCCCTCATATTTATTCCTCAATGTCCAGTCCAGGGGGAACACGAGGTCCAGTCTTGCTGGTTCATCCTCCCCTTCTCTGGTAGTGTCCCCCAACAAC
>WNWK01055902.1:0-11148 GCA_009830355.1 Cherax destructor
CTCAAGTGCCTTCAACAATTTACCCCCCTTAAGAAATAATGTCAATGGTTAGTCCATTTCAGCCCCCAAAATACCCCAAAAAGCACTTAAATATTATCTTACATAATTTACCCGGGGTGTTCTTCCGGGGGGCCCTTTTTATATTTTTTGATTTTTAAATTCCCCCCTTTTTTTTTTATAAGCATACTGAAATTTTTTTTGTATAAAAAAGCGATTTTGGAAATGGGGGATAGCATACAAGATATCCTCCAAGATAAAAAACCCTTTCCCAGGGTCACCCTTTGAGTTCCCCATCAACATTGCAATAATGTCAGCATCTGCATTTTTGTAGTACCAGCCCCCGTTTAACATACATTCTCAGAGGCTGGGTAAGGATCAACTATAAGACTCCCCCAACGATATGGTTCTTTTTTCCCCCTTTGAGACGAAAACGTAATATCCTGTAAAATGTCAGTAAAGTATAAGAAATGAATGAAATGAGGGAAAAAAAAACCCCCACAATGTGGGGTTAATAAAAGTTTAATTCGGGGGGCTGGGGGAAGGTTATTGGGTGGTTTTTTGGCATTTAGAGAAGCTGGACAGAATAGGATGACAAAAAGGGTGTACATAGAGCGGGTTAGCAAGAGGGGGGTGGGGGGTCATCCTTGGAAGGGTTACAGGGGGGGGATTAAGGGGGTTTTTTGAGTGTTAGGGGTTTGAGCATCCATCACGCTTGTCGGTGTGTTAGATCGGGGAAGACAGGGTTTTTTTTTTGTAACCTGACATGTTTTTGGGGTTTTTAAAAGGGGGAAAAAACATTTATGATGGGTTTGGGGGAAGCTGGTTGGCCAGATCTGAGTCCCAGAGGAAAGAAAAATGCCTGCACTCTAAGTATAGGTGGGGATGTTGCAATTTGGGTCATTTGAACTTTTCCCTGTTCACTATGACCCCCAAACTAAGATGGGGGTAATTTTTGTTTACATTTACCCAGTGTTAAAAATATACACATGAAATTAAAACCTCTGTTAAGTGGCTATAATTTTTTTTTTTATATAAAGTGGACAATCTTTTTTTGTGCTGGTTTTTTTCCCCAAAATACAGAGCAAAAAAAGAAAATGAAAAGGGGGGGAAAAAAATTTTTAAAAAAAATTTTGGGGTTTAATCCCCTTACTCTTAAAAAAAGCCATAATTTTTTTTTAAATTCTTGATTTGTCAATTTTAAAAAAAGGGGTACTTGGCATTTTTTTTTTGAAGATGTCATTTTTGTTGGTTTAGAAATGTGTGGGGGGGTTTCATTTTCCCCTTTTTTTTCCTAGTTGGATGTAGTGAGGTTTAGATCCTCAAACATATATAAATTTCTGAAATGATCTCAGGATGACAAATGATCCTGTCACCTTAAGTCATACTTTACCAACCTAACTGTGGAAAACATGTTTTTCGACAACACTATCTAAGCATGAAACTAAAGCCCCCCTTTTGGGAAAGCAAGATCCTTAGCCTTGAACAGAAGTTTACATCAGCGGGGGGGCTTTTTTTTGGAAAGCCCCCTCCAATCAGTCATACCCCCCCCAAAACCGGGAAAAAAACCCCCCCCTAAACAGGGGGTTTTCCGTGATCTTTTTGTCTGTGTGTATATGTATGTGTGTGTGTGTGTGTGTGTGTGTGTGTGTGTGTGTGTGTGTTTTTTTTTGTGTGACTTATTCACAACGTGTAAACGCCCCCGTCTCTCTGTATGCATATTTTTGAAAAAAAATACATATCTGTGTGATGACTGTTGGGGTGCCTGAAGCAGTCTACCTGGTTCAAGTACAATACTCATTATGGTTTTTTTGAAGAGGACTTGCTAGGTTAGAAGCAAAAAAGCCTTTTTTTTAAAACCCCCCAAGGACTGGAAGACCAACATGGATCCCTTTTTCCCAAATTTTTCCCCAAAAAGATAAAAAACCCCAGCAAGATAAGTTATCTAACTGGGGGTAATTAGCGGGGAAATTTTTTCCCAAAAGGCAAAACCATACCAACTCCCCAAAAATGCTACTTTTCCCCGACCAAAAAAGGCCACTTAAATGTAATAGTACCAGCACCCCGGAATAGAATCAGGTTTTGGCCCCGGATGGAAAACAGGGGTGTTATGCTTGGGGTTTCAAACAAAGACGGGAAAAAAAGATCTAATAAAGTCTAATTGGGGAAAAAAAATCTTTTGTAAAAGAGTGTCTCAAAAAAAAAGCCAGACCTATATACAGGTAAGAAAATTTTTAAAAATTAAAAAAAAGCAAAACCACCAGTGCTTCCCGGGGTGGGAAAATTCCCAATTGGGGAAAAAAAATGTGGGCCCTTTTACTATATCACGAATAAAAAGGGGAACCCCCCCAATTTTTCCCTTGGGGTTCAACCCCCAAGGAGACTGATTAACCTCAATGACCAAACCCTTTTACTACTTTTTGTGCAATAATTTTTCCCCAAAAACTGCTACCTCACTATCCTAAATTTCTACAAAATTGATTGTATGTTAGTGTATTTAAAAATTTTTAATTGTTCTAATAACTGCTACCTCACCATCTTATATTTCTAAAAATTTTTATTGTGTGACTTTTTTTTTTTATTTTTTTTTTTTAAAATTTTTTTTTTTCTTTTTTTTTCCTTTTTTTTTTTTGTAACCATTTTTGTTTTTTTTTCCCCCCCTTTTAAAATTTTTTTTTACTTTTTTTACCTTTTTAAAAAACCCTTTTTTTTTTTTTTTCCCCAAAAACCCCTTAAATTTTTTAATTTACCTTTTTTAAATTTGGGTAAATTAAAACTTTTTACTTGAAATTTTGAATTAAAAACCTTTTTTTACTATTTTAGTCCCTCCCTTTATAAAAAATTTTTAAATTTTTGAAAGAAAAACTTTTTTTGGGTTTTGGCCCTTTTTTTTGAAACCCCTTTTTTAAAAATTATTAAAAAAAAAAACAAACCTCATTGTATATGTAACTTACTTTATTTTTCCCCTTTATTAGAAGCAACTACCAAATAATTGCAATTATTTGCTTATTTTTTTAAATTTTTTTTTCAAATTAAATTTCAATCACTTTATCTGCTTAAAATTTGATCAAAACCTTTTTTCTATTAGTCCAATATTTTTTTGCATTCATTTCCCCCTTATTGCCTTTTAAAAAACTAAAATTTTCAACCAGTCAATATTGAATCAAAATAATTATCCATAAAAATTTTTAATACTAGTAAAAAGAAATTATTCCAACCATTCATTAGCCAGTTCAATTAAAAATTCATAAACATTGTTAAAATATCCTATATCTCGTGAAAATTTTCAAATTTTTAATAACCCAATAGTCAGTAAGAATTTAATCTAGTACCATATTATTAAGTTTAGCATAATCCATTGTTCTAAGTCTAGTTATAGAATCATTTTTAAATCCTATGATTACAGGAAATTGATCCTGATATCAACCTATTTTTAAAGGGTTTAAAATTTTTTTCCCCAAACAGCAACTGTAACTATTAAAAACCCCCAGATAAAAAAAAAGACATTACTCAGAGCCAACAATAACTTTAATTTCAATTACAATGTTAATATTTGAGCAAACATTATGATGCCCCCCCCAACCTACCCCAATCCCTACAGACCAATATGTCAATCATAACACTCACTGAGACCTTCAAAGCCTGATACTACAGATGTCTATGCCATCCCAGGTTCCCCCCCCCCTTCCCCACAACGGGGGGGACGGGACCGGGGGGGGGAAAAACTTAATTTTCAGATCAACTTGAATGTATCAATAACTCTTGAAAAAGGGGGATGAGGGGGGGTATAAACCCCCCAAATTTTAAACCCCCAAAAGACCAAAAAAAACCCCCCTCACAGTGATAAACATCTACAGATTACCACAGTAAAAACACCCAAGTTTTAAAAAAAAAACTAGGTAACCTGATAACTGATGAAAAGGGGGAAAAAAAACCCCCAGTTGTTGCTCACGGGAAAAATTAAAAACCCCATAAATTCCACACCCCCAAAAGGAAAGGTAACGGAATTCACAAACACTATGAGCAACTCCCCGTTACTACCAACAATATAAAAAACCTAAAAGAATCCCCCCGAGACTAGTACCTCATTATTAGACAACAGGGGGAAAAAACCCCTTATCCCCACTAAAATCAGGCATAATCACAGACAACACCACAGACCCCCACCCTACCTTTCTCATAACCAACCTGGCAAATTGCCCCAAGTTTTGCAAAAATTTACATTAGATAATAATGAGTCGGCTGTTAATAACTTTATAACAGTTTTATGACTAATTGACTGGCATAATGAATTAGAAATATATTCAGATACGGGGGAATGCATCAAAAATTTTTTTTAAAAAAAACCCACCACCTCTATAACAGACATTCCCAAAAAAAAACTAAACAGATCACAACTAAGATTTTTAAAACCAATCCCTGGCCACCCAGCATCCTTAAATCTAAAAAAAAGGGCCCCCAATATGAAAAACAATAAAAAAGGGGGGTTCTAATAACCAGAGAACAATCCAAAAGCTACTCATAAACCCTTCCCCCCCCTTGATAAGAAGGAAAAAAATTGTATTATGGGAACGTTCCCCAGACCAAAAAAGGTGATAAAAACCCGGGGGGAAAAACCCCCCTATCTGCAATTCTAGGAAATAAAAAGATATCCAAAAAAGAATACCATCAAATTATAAAAAACAGATGAACCCCTCCCCCACCAACTGAAAACGGAAACAGACTCAATTTTTTCTTCTCCCCCATGGGGGAAAAAATCTAGGAAAAAAACCCCCCCCAACACCCGGCCAACAGACTACCTCACCAACACCTACCCAATACACTATTCCTATCTCCTACCAACCTAATTGAAGTCTCGCTCATAATCAACACCCTTAAAACAAGTCAGGAGACATAAACAGTTTTACCACCTTTTATGTCCCCAAAAATTTACAGATACTGTCCCCAAAATTTTAAACACTATTCAATAAACCCAAAATTTAAACCTCTACCTTCCCATTAATTCTAAAAAAAGTTTGGGGCACCCTGATCCACAAAGGTGGTGATCAAACTGACTTGAAAATTATAGACCAATTTCTAATTTACCACTGCTTTCTAAAATTTTTGAAAAATTAATTCATAGACAATTTATTCCTACCTCATCTCACACAATGTACTAAACCCCCGTCAATTTGGTTCAGGCCCAAAAAAAGAGCACAAACGATGCTATTACAAAATTTTAAAATTTTAAAAACCCCGGGATTTGGGGGAAAAAGAAAAAAAACCCCGGGGGGAAACTTCTAGACCTACGCAAAGTTTTTATACAGTCAAATGTTTTTGCTTCAAAATTAGACACTATGGTATGGGGGCACCCACTCAACTACCTAAAGTCATCCCTTTTGCAACAGAAGCCAATATGTGTACACAAATGGACCGAACCTTCCACACAACAAATTGCAGTCGGAGCCCCCCAAGGAAGTGTCCGGGGGCCCCCCCATTCCTAATTTAAAAAAGCCCCCCCAAAAGCATCAAAACCCCCTAAAACCCATATTTTTTTGCAGATGACACAACATATGTCTTCTCTCCCCCCCAAAACTGTCATACCCAACATTTAAGGGAAATTTTCAGAAAAATCCCTGGATGACACAAAAAACACTCTCAATACTGAAAAAGGGCCCTTTTTTTATTTAAAAAACCCCAAAATTTTTCCCCTAAAAAACCCCTTTAAAATTTCCCCCATCAAAAAACTTGGGGAAAATTTTGGAACCCCCTTTAAATAATTTTAAATTAAAAAAAAAAAATTTTTAAAAAAAATTAAGGGGAGTGGGGATTTTAAAGAATAAAAAGAAAAATGTCCCCAAAAAAAAAATTTCCCCTTAATAACAAATTTTTCCCCAAATTTCCTAAAAGGGGTTCCCCAACCCCGAAAATTTGGGGTTGGGGCCAAAAAGGGGGAAAAAGGGGGTTTTTCACATTTTAAAAATTAATATCCCCGCACTTGAAAAAAAGGTCCCGGGGAAAATTCAATCCGCAAAAACAAATCGACCATGATTTACTGCTCCCCAAAAATTTTTTCCCCCAGGGGGATGGGAGCACCCACTAACTACCAAAAATCATACCTTAGCAACAGAAGCCAATCGTGTACACAAATGGAGCGCCCCCCTTCCACACCCCAAATTACAGTCGGCCCCCCTCAAGGAAGTGTCCTGGGGCCCCCCTTTTTTTCCCTCATTTACATAAATGACCTCTGAATGCATCCCCTCAAACCCATTTTATTTGCAGATGAAAAACATATTTTTCCTCCCCCAAACCCCCAAATTATGGGGGTAACACTGTTAATTATAAATTATAATAATAATAATAATTTTTATTTAGACATGATCCCAAAAAATTACATTTGGTTATTGAGATTACATGGGGTGTTTCCCCCGGCCCCAGTATGCGGGGCATTTTGGGCAGATTTAAAAATTTTAACTTAAAACTAGATTGTAAGAATTTTTGAAAATATATAAAAAGGGGGAAAGGTGAGTTTTTTTAAACTAGGGAAAAATTTGGGGAAATATAAAATTTGAACATAGTTTTTTTTGTCTTCATTAAAAAAAATTTAAATTTAAAACAGATTAAAAAAATTTAAAAACAAAAAATAAAAAAAAAGATAAAAAGTTATGGTTGATAATTTTTAAAAAAAAGAAAGATGCATATCCAAGTTAAAAATTTGAATATAATTTGGGAAAATATAAATTTAAATTTTAAAAATTTATTGCAGCAAAAAAAAATTAGGGGTTTATAATTTATAAAAAAAAATAAAGTTCATATCTAAGTTATAAAGTTTGAATAAAAAATTGAACATATAAAAATTTAAATTGGAGCAATTTATTGCAATTCAACTAATTGGGGTGAGATAACAATTTAAAAAATTTTAAAGGGAATTTGGGGGTTTCGTGGTCATTATAATGAAAAATGTTGTGGGAATAATTAGCTGGGGAAGTATTTTTTTCAAAAGGGGGTTTTTTCATTCATTCATTTTTTTATTCATACATTACATTGACTTGAAAATATTTTTTTCTTTAAATGATTATTCTACTTTGCGGGGGAAATTTTTTAAAAGGGGAAATTTTGGGTTTGGGTGGGGGAAAGGGGTTTTAGCATTTTTTTTAATTTTTAAAGGTAGGGTTTTTGGGAATGACAGGTAATAAATTTCCCCAAATTTTTTTCCGTTTTTTTGTGTGCAGAGTTTTACATGGCGTTAGTGGTTTGGGGGTTATCGGGGGGATCTGGGGTCTAGTGTTATGGTCGTGTCCTTTTAAAAATTTGTAAGGAAAAAATTTAGGGGGGTTTAAACTGCAAAGTGTTCTATGTATGTAATAGGAAAAATTTTTATCCCCTTTTATGGTGGTAAGTTTAGGTTTTTGAATATTGGTGGAGTATGTTGCCGGGGGGAAAAATTTGTTATAATTTTAACTGTTTTCCTTTTGTTGGTTTTTAGTGGTTTTTTTAGGGGGTTAAGGGTTTTTAATGCCGAATTAAAAGAAAATATCAACATGGATGACGACTAAAAACTCCCAATACTGAAAGACCTACTTCATACAGTTTGGGGCAAAACCACAAATGTTCCCCTTTTAAAAAAACGCTCAATGGTTCCCCCTCACAAGACTCACAGAGGGAAAATTTTTGGAACCAACCCCTTTTTAGTAACTTTAAATCCCCCAAAAAAACATACAACAAATTTTTAAGAAAATTTAAAGACAGTAGGCATATTATCAAAGATCGGGTTTTTTTTAAAAAACAGCCCCCCTTTCACTATATCATTTTCCCCTTTTTTACCCTTTTTCTCAACCATAACCCAAAAGGGGGGGCCCCAAAAATTTAAAACCCCCTTTTTCCACTCATAACCCAGCAAAAGGCTGCAGTCAGAATATTTTAAAAAAATTTCCCCCCCCCAGACAGCATACTCCACCCCTATTCAAAAGTCTAAAACTACTCACCGTAAAAAACATTCATTTATTCTTGTGCCTAATAATATATAAAACTTTAACTTAAAATAAACCCTTCGGGCCCAAAAAATTTTCCTTTTTTCCCAAAAATTTAAAAGGACCCATGACCACAACACAAGACACAGATCCTTTTTTATATACCAGGGGTTTTTTTAAAAAACCCAAAAAATTCTATGACATAAAGGGGCCCCCCAAATTTGGGGTTCATTACCAGTAAAAAAATTTAAAATAACCTTGTCTGAAAATCAATTTAAAAAGGGGGTACTCAAAAAACCCCCCACTCACCCAAAACTAAATAATCAAAAAAACTACTTTCAAAAAAAATCAATATTACTTTTTCCCCCAAGATAATTTCAATTTTTAATAATATGTTACTATTATGTTACCCCCCCCCCCCCAAAAAAAAAAAAAATCATACTATAAATTTTTTTTTCCAAAAAAAATCAAAAGTTATTTTTTAAAATAATCTTTTTTTTCATATTACCATTCTCCCAAACACTTTTTTTCAATCTAATATCATCATATAATAATTTTAACAGTATAATATCATCATTTGTAAAATTTTAAAAAAAAATTTTTAAATAGAATAAACCCCCCAAAAAATTTTTAAATTTTTTTGTACATAGTCTATAAGTCACTAGATTTTGTCCCCTAAGCCCTGGCATGTCAGGGGGCCCCTTTTTCTCAGTTTATATTGAACTACCAATACCATGTAATCTGCAATGAAATAAAATTTACTTTACTTTATATCATTCACTTATCTACCCTTATCTCACCTGGGGGAAACTGTGCAGGGGGCCCCCGCAACCTAAATCACCTTAGACCCCATAAAGCAAAAGGCTGCAGTCAGGATGATAACAAATTCCCCCCTAGACAGCATCCCCCCCCAATATTCAAAACTCAAAAATACTCACCGTAAAAAAATTTTTTTTCCATACCTATTCATGTGCCACTACATACAAAAAAATCTACATGCTATAAACCCCCCCGCCCCAAAATTTTTTTCTCAACAACTTTAATAGGTCCCACGGCCACAACACAAAAAAAGATCACTTTTTGACAATCCCGGGCCATACCAACCAATGAAAAAAATTTTATGCAAAAAAGGGGGCCCCCGAATCGGGGAAATTTATTACCAAAAAAATTTTTAAATTAAACCCTTTTTTCCCCGAAAATCAATTTAAGACTTTTTCAAAAAAACCTACTCCCCCCAAATTTTAAAAACTCATACTGTAAACTACTTTAAAAAAAGTCAATGTTATTTTCCTTAAGATAATCTCAATTTTATTTTTTTCATCCCCTAAACACCTGTTACAATTTAATATCATCATAATGTCATTTCAAGAGTATATCATCACCCTTTTAATTTAAAAAAAAAATATATAACTAGAATAAACTCAATCAATTTCGGGGGATTATGTAATGGGGATATAAGTCATTAGATTAAGCTCCCCCAAATTTTTTGGGAAAATTTTTGGGTCCCCCGGCATTTCAGTTTTTTGAGTGTAACTCCCAATATATATGTATACTTGCAAAAAAAAAATTTTTTTTTTATTTTATTTTATTTATTTATTTTATGTTCAAGGGTACAACTTCTTCAACAAGATCTGTGGATATTGGCTTTCCCAAAAGGGGAAAAAAGGTCCTTGGCCCCCTCTTCTTTTCCTCTTATACATCTATGTTTTTCCCCAAAAGCATCACAGCAACTCAGACTTGTTCTTTTTTCCGAGAAAACTTTTGTCATCCCCCCCCAAATTTTTTCATCTCTTAACAACATTGTTAATAAAGGGGGCCCTTAAAAATATCAACCTTCATGATTACCAAAAACTTACACTTAACACTGACAAGACCCTACATTATGTTTGGGGGGAGAAAGGGGGTTTAACTAAAAAATTTTGATTAGAATACCCCCTATCACTAAACATAATGAAGGAAAATTTTGGGGAAAAATTTCCCTGGCAGCAACTTGAAATTCAACACCAACATCCCCAAAAAATTACAAAAAAAGCCCCCAAAAAAATTCACCTCTCCACAATACATTATTATGTACCCCAAACAGCACTCACAGTATGCCACACTAATCTACCCCGGGGGGAAAAACCCCTGCGTGGACGAAAAAGTTGTTTTAATAAAAAGGGGGACATTATACTGCTTATGTGTTTATTTTTCCATTGTGTCTTTTTTTTTACCATTTATTTCACACCCATCTCACCTATGCTCACCTCAAGTCAATAATAACACAACAAAAGGCCGGGATGAATGATCCTCTGTCTACTTTTTACAAATAATTCCCCCCAAAAATTCAAAGACCTAAACCCAAAATTTTTTATACAAAAAAATTCACTCTTACTACTGTGCATTCTACATACAGTGGTACCCCCGGGTTCGAATTTTTTTGTTTTTGAAAGCTGTTCAAAGCCATTACCAAACGAATTTTTTCCCCCTAAGAATAATGTAAAATAGACTGGGGCCCTTTTTACCCCCCAAAAAATCTTACAAAAAATTTAAAAAAAAAAATTACATAAAAAGGGCGATTTTGGGGGGGATCGTAACTTCCCCCGGGGGGTCTGTATACAGAACAACAAATTTTCCAAAATTTTTAAAAATTTACCAAAAATCCTTTTTAAATTTTTAAAAGAACCCATAGACATAATACTAGACACAAAATCTCTATGACATACCCCCCGTCTGGCAACTCAATTGCATAAAAAAGGGGGAAAATCTGGAACTCCCCCCCAGAAATTCCAGAGCCCCCCGCCCCCAGATTTTCAAAAAAAACTGTAAAAAAAAACCCCCATTCCCCCCTATAACCTAACAAAAAACCAAATATGATAAATGTGTTAAAAAAATTTTAAAAAGCTAAACAATTCTCCCCCCAAAAACAAACATGAAAAAAACTACATAATTTCCTTTACCACAAACACATGAAAAACTATATATTCTTATTTTTATTTTTGATAAATGTGTAATATGAAAATATGCTAAAAAATGTGTTAATATGCTAAGCAAAAAAACTAACCACAACCATGTGGGGAAAACCCCCCCTATGTATTCTTTTTTATTATCTGTAATCATAATCCAACCCCCAAAAGTAATAATAATAATAAACTTTATTTCTACAAGGACATACATCGCAATTCATAATTTTCGATAATTGTAAATTTTTTTCAAAATAATT
>WNWK01055903.1:0-11148 GCA_009830355.1 Cherax destructor
GAAAAGGATTTAGGAGTTCTGGTTAGCAGTAATCTAAAACCAAGACAGCAGTGCATAAGTGTTCGCAATAAAGCAACAGACTCCTTGGCTTCATATCAAGAAGCATAAATAATAGGAGTCCTCAGGTTGTTCTTCAACTCTATATATCCTTGGTTAGGCCTCATCTAGATTATGCTGCACAGTTTTGGTCACCGTATTACAGAATGGATATAAATGCTCTGGAAAACGTACAAAGGAGGATGACTAAGTTGATTCCATGTATCAGAAATCTTCCCTATGAAGATAGACTGAGGGCCCTGAATCTGCACTCTCTAGAAAGGCGTAGAATTAGGGGGATATGATTGAGGTATATAAATGGAAAACAGGAATAAATAAAGGGGATGTAAATAGCGTGCTAAAAATATCTTGTATTGACAGGACTCGAAGCAATGGCTTTAAGTTGGATAAATTCAGATTCAGAAGGGATATAGGAAAGCATTGGTTTGGTAATAGAGTTATCGATGAGTGGAACAAACTCCCGAGTACAGTTATAGAGGCTAAAACGTTGTGTAGTTTTAAAAATAGGCTAGATAAATATATGAGTGGGTGCGGTGGGTGTGAGTTGGACCTGACTAGCTTGTGCTACTAGGTCTGATGCCGTGCTCCTTCCTTAAGTGAATGTAACCTGACCTGGCTGGGTCGGGGCATTGGCTTAAGCCGGTGGGAGACTTGGACTTGCCTCGCATGGGCAACTAGGCCTGCTGCAGTGTTCCTTCTTTTATGTTCTTATGTTCTTAAGAATTATGCATTTCAATTCTCAATGTACAAGTTGTTTTTAAGAATTCTCGGACTGTTAAGAATATACTGATCAAGAATTCTCCAAAACCTGGTGAAGGTGATGTGTAGAGGACTGGGTGCCAATGTTGCAGCCTCTCGTATGTAGGGCAGACGGGTAAACCTTCAAATATCAGAATTACTCAACAACAGTAGTCAGTGTGGACAGCTCAAGAATCTAGCTGGATGTTCAACACACATGAGTGTGTAATCATCCTGCCAAGTGAGGCGAAGGTTATTGTCCCATGTACTTCATGGATAGAAAGAAATATTCTTGAGACTGCAATTCTTAAACACGATAAACTTTCGTTATTAAATGGTAAATCTGGGTTATTTAAGCTTGATTCATTTATAACTGAGGTTATCGTATGCTACCAATGATAATTTTGCTAGTTAATCACTAAATTACCTTTGTTTATGGGCTGACTTTTCTGTTTCCTGTAATACTTAATCTCCCTGGCACTAGGCACTCGTTGTGCCTGGGGTTCTGAATGTTTTCCCTCCACCAAACTAAGACTTAGCAAGACGTCCCTCGGAACGTATTTGCTGTGATTTCTTACTCCTTTTTGCAACTTTGCAAGCTCCTGATGTGTTGATTGCAACACGAAACGCCTAGATCTCTCATTCAACTCCTTGTGTGGTTGTTTTGCAGCCTGTGTCGCTTGCATATATTGAGTTTCCCTGAGGTACGTTTATTGTCTTCTCTGAGGATGAGGGTCCCCAGGAAAGTTCTAGAGGTGGTACCTCCCTATATATATACAGTGGACCCTTGCTATTCGAACACTCCAAAACTCACCCTCATTCCAGAATGCTGTTACCAAACGAATTTATTCCCATAAGGAATGATGTAATTAGATTAGTCCATTTCAGACCCCCAAAATACACTTATAAAAGCACTTACAATAATAAACTTACATAAAAGGGTGAGTTTTGGAGTGTTCGAATATATATATATATATATATATATATATATATATATATATATATATATATATATATATATATATATATATATATATATATATATATATATATATTATAGTATGTATGTATGTATGTATGTATGTATGTATGTATGTATGCATGTATGTATTTTAAGTTCTGGTAAATCTCCCACCGAGGCAGGGTGACCCAAAAGGAAAGAAAATCCCCAAAAAGAAAATACTTTCATCATCATTCAACACTTTCACCACACTCATACATAATCGCTGTCTTAGCAGAGGCGCTCAGATACGACAGTTTAGAATAGTCCCTCCAAACTGTCACTATCCCAAACCCCTCCTTTAAAGTGCAGGCATTGTACTTCCCATTTCCAGGACTCAAGTCCGGCTAAATCAATAACCAGTTTTCCTGTATTCCTTCACTAAATATTACCTTGCTCACACTCCAACAGCTCGTCAGGTCCCAAAAACAATTCGTCTCTATTCACTCCCATCTAACACGCTCACACACGCTTGCTGGAAATCCAAGCCCCTCGCCCACAAAACCTTTTTTACCCCCTCCCTCCAACCTTTTCGAGGACGACCCCTACCCCCCTTCCTTCCCCTACAGATTTATACGCTCTCCAAGTCATTCTACTTTGATCCATTCTCTCTAAATGACCAAACCACCTCAATAACCCCTCTTCAGCCCTCTGACAAATACTTTTAGTAACTCCACACCTCCTCCTAATTTCCACACTCCGAATTCTCTGCATAATATTTACACCACACATTGCCCTTAGACAGGACATCTCCACTGCCTCCAGCCTCCTCCTCGCTGCAGCATTTGCAACCATGCTTCACACCCATATAAGAGTGTTGGTACCACTATATTTTCAAACATTCCCTTCTTTGCCTCCATAGATAACGTGTTTTGTCTCCACAGATACCTCAACGCACCACTCACCTTTTTTCCTTCATTTATTTTATGGTTAACCTCATCCTTCATAAACCCATCTGCTGACAAGTCAACTCCCAAATATCTGAAAACATTCACTTCTTCCATAATCCCTCTCTCCAATGTGATATCCAATTTTTCTTTTTCTAAATCGTTTGATACCCTCATCACCTTATTCTTATCTATGTTCACTTTCAACTTTCTACCTTTACACACCCTCCCAAACTCGTCCACTAACCTCTGTAACCTTTCTTTAGAATCTCCTATAAGCAAAGTATCATCAGCAAAAAGTAACTGTGTCAACTCCCATTTTGTACATTGATTCCCCATAATTTTATCCCACTCCTCTCCCCAACACCTTAGCATTTACTTCTTTTACAACCCCATCTATAAATATATTAAACAACCATGGTGACATTACACAACCCTGTCTAAGACCTACTTTTACCGGGAAGTAATCTCCCTCTCTCCTACACACCTTAACCTGAGCCTCACTATCCTCATAAAAACTCTTTACAGCATTCAGTAACTTACTACCTATTCCATACACTTGCAACATCTGCCACATTGCTCCCCTATCCACTCTATCATATGCTTTTTCTAAATCCATAAATGCAATAAAAACTTCCCTACCTTTATCTAAATATTCACATATATGCTTCACTGTAAACACTTGATCTACACATCCCCTACCCACTCTAAAGCCTCCTTGCTCATCTGCAATCCTACTCTCTGTCTTACCTCTAATTCTTTCAATAATAACCCTGCCATACACTTTACCTGGTATACTCAGTAAACTTATTCCCCTATAATTTTACAATCTCTTTTATCCCCTTCCCTTTATATAAAGGAACTATACATGCTCGCTGCCAATCCTAGGTACCTTCCCCTCTTTCATACATTTATTAAACAAAAATACCAACCACTCCAGCACTATATCCCTCCCTGCTTTTAATATTTCTGTCATGATCCCGTCAGTTCCAGCTGCTTTACCCTCTTTCATTCTACGTAATGCCTCACGCACCTCCCCCACACTCACATCCTGCTCTTCCTCACTCCTAAAAGATGTTGTACCTCCCTGACCAGTGCATGAAATTACCGCCTCCCTTTCTTCATCGACATTTAAAAGTTCCTCAAAATATTCCCGCCATCTACCCGATACGTCCAGTTCCCCATCTACTAACTCCCCTACTCTGTTTTTAACTGTCAAGTCCATTCGTTCCCTAGGCTTTCTTAACTTGTTTATCTCACTCCAAAACTTTTTCTTATTTTCCGTAAAATTTCTTGACAGAGCCTCTCCCACTCTTTCATCTGCTCTCCTTTTACACTCTCTCACCACTCTCTTCACCTTTCTTTTACTCTCCATATACTCTGCTTTTCTTACAACACTTCTGTTTTGTAAAAACCTCTCATAAGCTACCTTTTTCTCTTTTATTACACCCTTTACTTCATCATTCCACTAATCACTCCTCTTTCCTCCTGCACCCACCCTCCTATAACCACAAACATCTGCTCCACATTCTAATACTGCATTTTTAAAACTATTCCAACCCTCTTCAACCCCCCTTCTATTCATACTTGCATTTACCGACCTTTCTGTTATATATATATGTGTGTGTGTTAGTTACCATTTTGTCCTAGGCACATGTCGATTAGACACTAGGCCTGTTGTGTGTGTGTGTGTGTGTGTGTGTGTGTGTGTGTGTGTGTGTGTGTGTGTGTGTGTGTGTGTGTGTGTAAAGAAACACTTCGAAATGTTTCCGCCCCACCGGGAATTGAACCCGGGCCCTCCGTGTGTGAAGTGAAGCGAGAGCTTTAACCATCAGGCCACCGGTGTGTATGTGTGTGTGTGTACTCACCTAATTGTGGTTGCAGGAGTCGAGACTCAGCTCCTGGCCCCGCCTCTTCGCTGTCCGCTACTGGGTCTCTGCTCTCCCTGCTCCATGAGCTTTATCATACCTTGTCTTAAAACTATGTATGGTTCCTGCCTCCACTATATCTTTCTCTAGACTATTCCACTTCCTGACTACTCTGTGGCTGAAGAAATGCTTCCTAACATCCCTTTGACTCATCTGAGTCTTCAGCTTCCAGTTGTGTCCCCTTGTTTCTGTGTTCCCTCTCTGGAACATCCTGTCACTGTCTACCTTGTCGATTCCCCGCAGTATTTTGTATGTCGTTATCATGTCTCCTCTGACCCTTCTTTCCTCCAGTGTTGTTAGTCCTATTTCCCTCAACCTTTCTTCATAGGACAAACCCCTGAGTTGTGGAACTAACCTTGTCGCAAACCTTTGCACTTTCTCTAGTTTCTTTACGTGCTTGACCAGGTGTAGGTTCCAGACTGGTGCTGCATACTCTAGTATGGGCCTGACGTACACGGTGTACAGTGTCTTGAACGATTCCTTGTTAAGGTAACGGAACGGTAATCTTAGGTTTGCCAGTCGCCCATATGCTGCCGCAGTTATAAGAACATAAGAACATAAGAAAGAAGGAACACTGCAGCAGGCCTACTGGCCCATGCGAGGCAGGTCCAAGTCTCCCACCGGCTTAAGCCAATGCCCCGATTCAGCCAGGTCAGGTTACATTCACTTAAGGAAGGATCACGGCATCTGACCTAGTAGCACAAGCTAGTCAGGACCAACTCACACCCACCCGCACCCACTCATATATTTATCTAGCCTATACTCACCCCAAGGTCTTTCTCCTTTGCCGAGGTTTGTAGCCTTTGTCCGCCTAGCCTGTACTCTGTCAGCGGTCTTCTTTGCCCTTCTCCGATCTTCATGACTTTGCATTTGGTGGGATTGAATTCGAGAAGCCAGTTGCTAGACCAGATGTCAAGCTTGTCCAGGTCTGTTTGAAGTCCTGCTTGGTACTCCTCCGATGTGATTCTCCTCATTAATTTCACATCATCTGCGAACAGTTCTGAGTCTATCCCGTCCGTCATGTCATTTACATATACCAAGAATAACACTGGTCCTAGGACTGACCCCTGCGGTACACCGCTCGTCACAGGCGCCCACTGTGATACCTCATCACGCACCATGACCCGATGTTGCCTCTCTTTGAGGTATTCCCTGATCCATTCCAGTGCCCTTCCTGTTATACACGCTTGTTCTTCCAACTTCTTTACTAATCTCATGTGAGGAACTGTATCGAAGGCCTTCCTGCAGTCCAGGAAAATGCAATCAACCCACCCTTCTCTCTCCTGCCTTACCTCTGTTACTTTATCATAGAACTCTAGGAGGTTTGTTACACAGGATTTGCCTTCCCGGAATCCGTGCTGTCTGGTGTTTATTATCCTGTTCCGCTCAAGGTGTTCCACCATTCTTTTCCTGATGATTTTCTCCAGGACTTTGCACACTATACACGTAAGTGACACCGGTCTATAGTTTAGTGCCTCTTTTCTGTCTCCTTTTTTAAAAATGGGGACTACGTTGGCCTTCTTCCATACCTCAGGTAGCTGCCCAGTTTCAAGGGATGTGTTGAATATTGTGGTAAGTGGCACACTCAGTACCTCAGCTCCTTCCCGAAGAACCCACGGGGAGATATTGTCCGGACCCATCGCCTTTGAGGTATCGAGATGTGTGTGTGTGTGTGTTTGTGTGTGTGTGTGTGTGTGTGTTTGTGTGTGTGTGTGTGTGTGTGTGTGTGTTGTGTGTGTTTGTGTGTGTGTGTGTGTGTTTATGTGTGTTTGTGTGTGTGTGTGTGTGTGTGTGTGTGTGTGTTTTTATGTGTGTTTGTGTGTGTGTGTGTGTGTTGCTAATTTCATAAAATATTTTATTATCAACTGAGCAATGCTATAACAACAAAGATCTGTTCAATAAAATAAACTTCATGAATTATAATACAGTTTAACACAATATACTTAAGTGTATTAAAATGCTGTTCACAATCAGACAATTGAACAGCAATAAAGGTCAACAACGTGTAATTAAGTTCAATAACATGTAATAAAGTTCAACAACATGTAATAAAGTTCAACAACATGTAATAAAGTTCAATAACATGTAATTAAGTTCAACAACATGGAGCGCAATTCAGTTGAATTACTTACAATACCTGTCAGTCACCACAATATTACTTACAATACCTGTCAGTCACCACAATATTACTTACAATACCTGTCAGTCACCACAATATTACTTACAATACCTGTCAGTCACCACAATATTACTTACAATACCTGTCAGTCACCACAATATTACTTACAATACCTGTCAGTCACCACAATATTACTTACAATACCTGTCAGTCACCACAATATTACTTACAATACCTGTCAGTCACCACAATATTACTTACAATACCTGTCAGTCACCACAATATTACTTACAATACCTGTCAGTCACCACAATATTACTTACAATACCTGTCAGCAACCACAATATTACTTACAATACCTGTCAGCAACCACAATATTACTTACAATACCTGTCAGCAACCACAATATTACTTACAATACCTGTCAGTCACCACAATATTACTTACAATACCTGTCAGTCACCACAATATTACTTACAATACCTGTCAGTCACCACAATATTACTTACAATACCTGTCAGTCACCACAATATTACTTACAATACCTGTCAGTCACCACAATATTACTTACAATACCTGTCAGTCACCACAATATTACTTACAATACCTGTCAGTCACTACAATATTACTTACAATACCTGTCAGTCACCACACTATTACTTACAATACCCGTCAGTCACCACAATATTACTTACAATACCTGTCAGTCACCACAATATTACTTACAATACCTGTCAGCAACCACAATATTACTTACAATACCTGTCAGCAACCACAATATTACTTACAATACCTTACAGTCACCACAATATTACTTACAATACCTGTCAGTCACCACAATATTACTTACAATACCTGTCAGCAACCACAATATTACTTACAATACCTGTCAGCAACCACAATATTACCTACAATACCTGTCAGCAACCACAATATTACTTACAATACCTGTCAGCAACCACAATATTACTTACAATACCTGTCAGCAACCACAATATTACTTACAATACCTGTCAGCAACCACAATATTACTTACAATACCTGTCAGTCACCACAATATTACTTACAATACCTGTCAGCAACCACAATATTACTTACAATACCTGTCAGCAACCACAATATTACTTACAACACCTGTCAGTCACCACAATATTACTTACAATACCTGTCAGTCACCACATATTACTTACAATACCTGTCAGCAACCACAATATTACTTACAATACCTGACAGTCACCACAATATTACTTACAATACCTGTCAGCAACCACAATATTATTTACAATACCTGTCAGCAACCACAATATTACTTACAATACCTGTCAGCAACCACAACATTATTTACAATACCTGTCAGCAACCACAATATTATTTACAATACCTGTCAGTAACCACAATATTATTTACAATACCTGTCAGCAACCACAATATTACTTACAATACCTGTCAGTCACCACAATATTACTTACAATACCTGTCAGCAACCACAATATTACTTACAATACCTGTCAGTCACCACAATATTACAATACCTGTCAGCAACCACAATATTACTTACAATACCTGTCAGTCACCACAATATTACTTACAATACCTGTCAGCAACCACAATATTATTTACAATACCTGTCAGCAACCACAATATTACTTACAATACCTGTCAGCAACCACAATATTACTTACAATACCTGTCAGTCACCACAATATTACAATACCTGTCAGAAACCACAATATTACTTACAATACCTGTCAGCAACCACAATATTACTTACAATACCTGTCAGAAACCACAATATTACTTACAATACCTGTCAGCAACCACAATATTATTTACAATACCTGTCAGCTTCCACAGTATTACTTACAATACCTGTCAGTCACCACAGTATTACTTACAATACCTGTCAGCAAAACACATTTTATCATAATACTCAACATGTGTAAAAAAATAAAGATCAAATTGTTTAGATCAATTTCGTTCCAAAAAATTTTCACTACGCGATGAAACTAATGATTTAATAATTATATTAAATTTCCAACACCAACGAAAAACAAATTTTTTTTTCCTGACGCTTGAAGCGAAAAAATACTTTTTTGGAAAATTTCCTTAATCGAAAAAAAATACTGGAACATATATGGATATATAGGTATATATGCGGACTCAGTGGCCACTTTATTAGGTACACCTGCAGACCTGCTCCCTAATGCCGATATTTAATCAGCTAATCAGGTGGCAGCACCTTAATGCCTAAAAGCATGCAGGCATTGTTGTTGTTGAGACCTAACTAATGCAGGTACCCAGGTGAGAGAGACAGGTGCTAATAAAGTAGGTACCCAGGTGAGAGAGACAGGTGCTAATAAAGTAGGTACACAGGTGAGAGAGACAGGTACTAATAGAGCAGGTACCCAGGTGAGAGACAGGTACTAATACAGCAGGTACCCAGGTGAGAGACACAGGTGCTTATAAGTAGGTACCCAAGTGAGAGACACAGGTACTAATACAGCAGGTACCCAGATGAGAGACACAGGTACTAATACAGCAGGTACTCAGGTACTCTACGATATTAAGGGTAATATAAAACAATCTGATGTGTTATTACTAACAACTCTGGCAGGGGTCGTTCCTCAGGTGGTGTTATCAATAACAGCCCTGACAGGGGTCATTCCTCAGGTGTTTTTTTCAATAACAGCATGGCAGGGGTCGTTCCTCAGGTGGTGTTATCGATAACAGCCCTGGCAGGGGTCGTTCCACAGGTGGTTTTATCAATACCAGCCCTGGCAGGGGTCGTTCCTCAGGTGGTGTTATCAATAACAGCCCTGGCATTGGTCGTTCCTCAGGTGGTGTTATCAATAACAGCCCTGGCATCGGTCGTTCCTCAGGTGGTGTTATCGATAACAGCCCTGGCATTGGTTGTTCGTCAGGTGGTGTTATCGATAACAGCCCTGACAGGGGTCGTTCCTCAGGTGGACTTATCAATAACAGCCCTAGCAGGGGACGTTCCTCAGGTGGAGTTATCAATAACAGCCCTGGAAGGGGTCGTTCCTCAGGTGGAGTTATCAATAACAGCCCTGACAGGGGTCGTTCTTCAAGTGGTGTTGTCAATAACAAACCTGGCAGGGGTCGTTCCTCAGGTGGTGTTGTCAATAACAGCCCTGGCAGGGGTCGTTCCTCAGGTGGTGTTATCAATAACAGCCCTGGCAGGGGTCGTTCCTCAGGTGGTGCTGTCAATAACAGCCCTGGTAGGGTTCGTTCCTCAGGTGGTGTTGTCAATAACAGCCCTGGCAATGGTTGTTCCTCAGGTGAACCAGACAGACAAACACGCATGGTGCCAGTTGCCACCCTGAAGGTGCCAGTAACTCCAGGGACTTTTACGTAAGAGATTATGAAACAAGGGCCAGTTTTTCAAGGATTCATGAAACATGTAATACAAATGAACGTCAGGGATGAACGTAAATGAACATCAGGGATAAACGTAAATGAACGTCAGGGTTGAGCGTAAATGAACGTCAGGAATGAGCGTATATAAACGTCAGGGTTGTGCGTAAATGAACATCAGGAATGAGCGTATATAAACGTCAGGGTTGAGTGTAAATGAACGTCAGGGATGTGCGTAAATAAACGTCAGGGATAAATGTAAATTAACGTCAGAGATGAGCGTAAATGAACGTCAGAAAGGAGCGTAAATGAATGTCAGGGAGTAAATGTTTTAGTCGTAAAAATTGAGGTAATCTCTCTCACTCATGTGTCAACTGGTACTCGGATTTATTTACAAGCTTTTACAAACATTGCCGAGATCTGTAATAATCTGTATTTATATACAAAGTATTACAGAGTACATACACAGAGAGGTATATATATATATATATATATATATATATATATATATATATATATATATATATATATATACCTCTCTGTGTATGTACTATATGACACCATATAGTAGGTTGGTAGACAGCAACCACCCAGGGAGGTACTACCGTCCTGCCAGGTGACTGTGAAACAGAAACCTGAAACTGTTTTACATGATGGTAGGATTGCTGGTGTCTTTTTTCTGTCTCATAAACACGCTGGAAAACAGGTATATCTAGCTACTTCTACTTACACTTTAGGTCACACTACACTGGCATACACATGCATATATATACATACACACATCTAGGTTTTTCTTCTTTTTCTTAATAGCTCTTGTTCTTTTTATTTTCTCTATTGTCCATGGGGAAGTGGAAAGAATCTTTCCTCCGTAAGCCATGCGTGTCGTATGAGGCGACTAAGATGCCGGGAGCAATGGGCTAGTAACCCCTTCTCCTGTACAAATCTACTAAAAACGAGAAGAAGAAAAACTTTATAAAATTGGGTTGTCTGAATGTGCGTGGATGTAGTGCGGATGATAAGAAAGAGATGATTGCCGATGTTATG
>WNWK01055904.1:0-11148 GCA_009830355.1 Cherax destructor
TCAGGTTTTATTTCATCATTCTGCACTCTGTTTCCTGTGTTCTTTTGCCTTAACAATTTTCATAACATTATGTTCATTCTGGTTAAATTCTAATAGGCGCAAATCAGACCGATCCAGCAGTTTCTCCCAGTCTGCAACCTTTCTGTTCTATCCCTTTTCGTATTCTCCTAAATAGTTTCACGTCATCTGCAAACAGAATACTGCAGTGCCTCCCTTGCTGTTCCCGCCTCCTCCTATATTTTTAGTACCATTCGCTTGTGTGCTTGCGCATCAAACATACTTCGATTAGGAAAATGTGGAGAATATGTCTTTGCTTTTATCTTTTTGTGTATGAGATTTTGTATGTGTGTGTGTGTGTGTGTGTGTGTATGTACTTACCTATTTCTACTCACCTATTTGTAGTTGCAGGGATCGAGTCATAGCTCCTGGCCCCGCCTCTTCACTGATTGCTATTAGGTCCTCTCTCCCTGCTCCATGAGCTTTATCTAATCTCGTCTTAAAACTATGTATGGTTCCTGTTTCCACTACGTCACTTTCTAGGCTATTCCACTTCCTGACAACTCTATGACTGAGGAAATACTTCCTAACATCCCTTTGACTCATAGGAGTCTTCAACTTCCAAGTGTGACCCCTTGTTTCTGTGTCCCCTCTCTCTGGAACATCTTGTCTCTGTCCACCTTATCTATTCCTCGCAGTATTTTATATGTCGTTATCATGTCTCCCCTAACCCTTCTGTCCTCTAGTGTCGTCAGGCCGATTTCCCTTAACCTTTCTTCGTAGGACAATCCCCTTAGCTCTGGGACTAGTCTTGTTGCAAACCTTTGCACTTTCTCTAATTTCTTGACGTGCTTGACCAGGTGTAGGTTCCAAACTGGTGCTGCATAGTCAGTATGGGCCTGACGTATATGGTGTACAGAGTCTTGAATGATTCCTTAGTGAGGTATTGGAATGCTATTCTTAGGTTTGCCAGCCGCCCGTATGCTGCAGCAGTTATCTGATTGATGTGTGCCTCAGGAGATGTGCTCGGTATTATACTCACCCCAAGATCTTTTTCCTTGAGTGAGGTTTGCAGTCTTTGGCCACCTAGACTATACTCTGTCTGCGGTCCTCTTTGCCCTTCCACGATCTTCATGACTTTACATTTGGCAGGATTAAATTCAAGGAGCCAGTTACTGGGCCAGGCTTGTAGCCTGTCCAGGTCTCTTTCTAGTCCTGCCTGATCCTCGACTGATTTAATTCTTCTCATTAACTTCACATCATCTGCAAACAGGGACACTTCTGAGTCTATCCCTTCCGTTATGTCATTCACATATACCAAAAACAGTACAGGTCCTAGGACTGACCCTTGTGGAACCCCACTCGTCACAGGTGCCCACTCTGACACCTCGTCACGTACCATGACTCGTTGTTGCCTCCCTGTCAGAAATTCTCTGATCCATTGCAGTGCCTTTCCTGTTATGTGTGCCTGATCCTCTAGCTTTTGCATTAACCTCATGTGAGGAACTGTGTCGAACGCCTTCTTGCAGTCCATGAAAATGCAGTCTATCCATCCCTCTCTCTCGTGTCTTACTTCTGTTACCTTCTCATAAAACTCCAGTAGGTTTGTGACACAGGATTTTCCTTCCCTGAAACCGTGCTGGTTGTCGTTTATAAGCTTGTGTCTTTCAAGGTGCTCCACCACTCTCCTCCTGATGATCTTCTCCATGACTTTGCATACTATATACGTCAGTGACACAGGTCTGTAGTTTAATGCATCGTGTCTTTCTCCTTTCTTAAAAATTGGGACTACATTTGCCATCTTCCACGCCTCAGGTAGTTGCCAAGTCTCAATGGATGTGTTGAAGATTTTTGTTAGTGGCACACAAACATCTCTGCTCCCTCTCTAAGGACCCACGGAGAAATGTTGTCCGGTCCCACCGCTTTTGAGGTATCGAGTTTATATAGCAGCTTCTTCACCTCCTCCTCGGTTGTGTGTATTTCATCCAGCACTTGTTGGTATACCTCCTTATTCTAAATTCCTGGAGTCCTTCCTGTCTCCTCTGTAAATACTTCTTTAAATCTCATGTTGAGCTCCTCACATACCTCTTGGTCGTTTCTGTGAACTTCCCCCTCCTTCCTCAGCCTGATTACCTGGTCCTTAACTGTTGTTTTCCCCTGATGTGGCTATACAACAGCTTCGGGTCAGACTTGACTTTTGATGCTATATCATTTTCATATTGTCGCTGAGCCTCCTTTCTTACCTGTGCATACTCGTTTCTGGCTCTTCGGCTAATCTCTTTATTTTCCTGGGTCCTTTGTTTGTGTGTATGTGTGTGTGTGTGTGTGTGTGTGTGTGTGTGTGTGTGTGTGTGTGTGTGTGTGTGGAACTTACCTAGTTGTAATTGCAAGGGTTGAATCACAGCTCCTGACCCCGCCTCTTCAATGGTCGCTAATAGATCACTCTTCCTGTTCCACGAGCTTTATCATACCTCTTCGTAAAGCTCTGTATGGATCCTGCTTCCCCTGAATCACTTCCCAGATTATTCCACTTCCTGACAACTCTGTGACTGAAGGAATACTTTCTAACATCCGTGTGATTCATCTGAATCTTCAACTTCCAACTGTGACCCTTTGTTGTTGTGTCCCATCTCTGGAGCATCCTGTCTCTGTCTATTTTGTCGATTCCTCTCAGCATTTTATATGTCGTTATCATAAACCCCCTATCACTCCTGTCCTACAGTACCGTCAGGTCGATTTCCCTTAACTTCGTGTTGCAAACCTTTGCACTTTTTTTAATTTCCGTACATGCTTGTCTAGGCGTGGTTTCCAAACTGGTGCTGCATACTCCAATATAAGCCTGACATTCACAGTGTACAGGGTCCTGAACGATTCCTTACTAATATGTCAGAATACTATTCTTAGGTTTGCTAGACGCCCATATGATGCAGCAGTTATTTGGTTGATGTGCGCCTCAGGAGATGTGCTCGGTGTTATACTCACCCTAAGATCCTTTTCCTTGAGTGAGATTGGTAGGCTCTAGCCCACTAGACTGTACTCCATCTGCGGTCTTCTTTGAACTTCCCCAATCTTTACGAATTTGCACTTGGTGGGGTTGAACTCCAGGAGCCTGTTGCTGGACCTGGCCTGCAGCCTGTCAAGATCTCTTTGAAGTTCTGCCTTGTCCTCGTCCTATTGAATTATTCTCATCAATTTCATATCATCTGCAAACAGGGACATTTCTGAGTCTTTTCCTTCCGTCATGTCATTCCCAAATAAATTACCATAATTTAACATTGTTTTGTCTTCCACGTTTTGGTTATAACACGATTGAAATATTGAGGCATATTTTTGTTTAACAATTCGTAAAATTAGTTTATTACGGTTACAGGAGGGGAAATATTTTTGACCCTCCCAGCCTTCAGTTCGGTTCTTATGCGTGTAGGACGACGATACTCGGGATGCTCGTTGTGTTTATTTACATACATATTTCCATTGTCATTTGTTAAATCTGCCAAGCAACCATGGCACCCAGTAAGCATGCAAGTGTTCCCGCGAGTGACAAGAAAAGGTTTGGGCGCTCAGGTCTAGGAATTACATAAGAACATAAGAAAGAAGGAACACTGCAGCAGGCCTACTGGCCCATGCGAGGCAAGTCTATGTCTCCAACCGGCTTAAGCCAATGCCCCGACACAGCCAGGTCAGGTTACATTCACTTAAGGAAGGCGCACTGCATCTGACCTAGTAGCACAAGCTAGTCAGGTCCAACTCACACCCACCCACACCCACTCATGTATTTATCTAACTTATTTTTAAAACTTCACAACGTCCCAGCCACTATGACGGTACTCGGGAGTTTGTTCCACTCATCCACAACTCTATTACCAAACCAGTGCTTTCCTATATCCTTCCTGAATCTGAACTTTTCCAACTTGAAACCATTGCTGCGAGTCCTGTCTTGGCTGGATATTTTCAGCACGCTATTTACATCCCCTTTGTTTATTCCTGTTTTCCATTTATACAACTCAATCTTATCCTCCCTAATTCTACGCTTTTCTAGAGAGTGCAGATTCTCATAGGGAAGATTTCTGATACATGGGATCAACTTTGTCATCCTCCTCTGTACGTGTTCCACTGCATTTATATCCATTCTGTAATACTGTGACCAGAACTGTGCAGCATAGTCTAAATGAGGCCTAACCAAAGATATATAGAGTTGTAAATATTGGTAGATTACGACAATATGTTGTAAGGACAATGAACTATGTGACATTTGGCAGTCGCTCTCAGAGCTTCGCCGTTACGGGAGAAGCTCCTGGAGAGCAACTTGCCATAATGCCATTAGTTCAATTGTCCTATAACATATATAGAGTTGAAGAACAACCTGAGGACTTCTGTTATTTATACATCTAGATATGAAGCCAAGGATTCTGTTAGGTTTATTGCGAACACTTATGCACTGTTGTCTTGGTTTCAGATTACTACTAACCAGAACTCCTAAATCCTTCTCGCAATCATAAGTAATAAGATCTACATTATTCAGTTTATATGTGGCATGGTTATTGTCGTGCCCAACATTTAGAACTTTGTATTTGTCTACATTAAACTGCATCTGCCACTTCTCCGACCACTGCATCAGTCTATTCAAATCATCCTGGAGTGCTCTAATGTCCTCATTAGAATGAATTGGACGGCCTATTTTGGTGTCATCATCAAATTTGTTTATGTTGCTATTTATTCCCTCATCTATGTCGTTTATGTAAATTGTAAACAACAGGGGGGCCAAAACTGACCCTGTGGAACACCGCTTGAGACGTGTCCCCATTCTGATTTTTCTCCATTTATGCAAACTCTCTGCTGCCTATTTGTCAACCATGCCTCTACCCAGGAAAAATTTCACCTCCTATTCCGTGTGTCTTACGTTTCCTCAGTAGCCTCTGATGTGGAACTTTATCGAAAGCCTTACTGAAGTCCATATACACAATATCATATTCATTACCATGATCTACCTCCTCAAACACCTTAGTGAAAAAAGTTAGTAAATTCGTAAAACAGGAACGCCCCTTAGTAAAACCGTGTTGAGATTCATTAATCAATTTATGCTTTTCAAGATAGCTACGAAATGCCTCGGTAATTATTGATTCCATAAATTTACCAACTATGGAGGTAAGGCTAAGGACCTGTCACCTGCCTTGTAAATAGGTATTGCATTTGCCCTTTTCCACTTGTCTGGCACTATGCCAGTTTGTAGTGATATATTGAAAAGATATGCCAGAGGTTTGCTAAGTTCCTCTTTACATTCCTTTAAAACTCTTGCAAACAGTTCATCAGGGCCTGGGGATTTGTTGGGTTTTAATTTCTCTATTTGTCTGAGGACCATGTCACTAGTTACGCCAATCGAACATAGTCTATTATCTTCCTGTTCAACATAATTTATTATTTCTGGTATTCCGCTAGTATCTTCCTGAGTAAACACTGAGAGGAAGTAAGTATTGAAAATTTCACACATATCCTTATCACTGTCCATGATCTGTCCTGAGTTACTCTTAAGTGGGCCTTTCTTGTCCCTAATCTTACTTCTGTATACCTGAAAGAACCCTTTTGGGTTAGTCTTCAAATCCCTTGCGACCTTAGCCTCATAATCCCTTTTTGCTTTTCTTATTCCTTTTTTTATTTCTCTCTTTAATTGAAAATATTGATTTCTTATCTGTCCATCCCCTCTTTTGATACGCCTATATATGCCTCTCTTTTGACCAATGAGATGTTTTAATCTATTGTTCATCCATTTAGGATCATTTTTGTTAGATCTAATTTCCCTACTCGGAACAAAAGTTGTCTGGGCAGCTAGAACTACGCTCTGGAAAACGACATATTGGCAACCAAAACCACCTACCTGATCCATAGTCAGGTCATCCCAATTTAGCCCACCTAAGTAATTTCTCAGCTCCATGAAATCGGCTAAGCGAAAGTCTGGAACAGGGACTTGATTGCAGTTACCTGGGTAATTCCATGATATATTGAAACTATGTGATTTGTGATCGCTTTCCCCAAGCTCTTCATTAACCTCAAGATTATTAATTAGTGATTTTTTGTTGGCAAGAACCAAATCAAGCAAGTTGCTACCTCTAGTTGGTTCTGTCACAAACTGTTTTAAAAAACAATCCTGAACCGTATCAAAAAAGCCACTAGACTCAAGATTACCTGTCACATTGTTCCAGTCAATTTGTCTAAAGTTAAAATCTCCCATTAACACAACATTTTCATATCTAGACGCCTTATGAATTTCGTCCCATAGCAGCTTTCTGCTCTCCCTATCCAGGCTTGGGGGCCTGTAAATCAAACCCAAAATTATTTTTTCACGACCCTCGAGAAACTGTAGCCAAACAGATTCTGTGTCCGAAGTTTCTAATCTTATATCTTGTCTAACACAATAATTTAAATTATCTCTAACATACGTCGCCACTCCACCATCCTTCCTGTTGACCCTATCAGTGTGGAATAGTTAATAACCCTGTATGTTGCACTCGGAAGGCATTTCTCTATCTTTCAGGTTGAACCAGGTCTCTGTTATAGCAAAAATATCTATATTACCTGCACTTGCAAGTAATCTTAGCTCATCTATCTTATTTCTTAGACTCCTACTATTTGTATAGTAAACCTTTAGGGAGCTAGTCACTCGTTGCCCTCTACTATCTCTCTTTGTTTGTTGATCAATTGCTTTGCCTTTACTAGCATCTTTATTCTGAATATTGTCTTTTAAACATATATCTGAGGTATCCTGGTAATATCTGCTGTTTCCAGGCCTAATACTACAGCCTGATTGTTTCCCACAAACACCCATACCCCTATAATCTATCAGTTTAAAGTCCTAGACAGGTCTCCAATGACCCCCTCAATCGAATGGGCTAATGCAACCAATCCAGCTCCAGAGAGATGAACCCCATCCCTTGCATACATATCACGTTTGCCATAGAATTTGTCCCAGTTATCAATGAATGAAATTGCAAGTTCCTTGCAGTAGCTGTCTAGCTATGGTTGACCTGTACTTACCTAGTAGCTCCTGTCTTCTGCCCTTCCCAATGTCATTTCCACCAGCACTAAGACAGATAATGGGCTTGTTCCCATTACCTGTCACAATATTATCCAACCTGCTGACTATGTCACCAACTCCAGCTCCTGGGAGGCACACCCTCTGTCTGACCTTCCTATCTCTGTTACAAAAAGCACGGTCCATATATCTTACCTGAGAGTCTCCCACAATCAGAATATTGTTAACTTGATTAGCAGGGGAGTCAGTGGTACCTTTAACCTCACTAACCACTGAAGTACACTCGTCCTGGAGAACAGAGAATTGATTTCCTACCTTCACATCTTCTCTATTAATCTTCCTTATCTTCCTTCTTCCTGAATTGTGAACCACTTGCCACTTAAAGCGGCTGCCACTCTCACTGTTGGTAACCATTTCCTCCTCACCAGCACCAAACATCTCACACTCACTCCCAAACCCTCCTAGGCGATGCTTCAGCCTATGGCCTTAATGAAGCGTCGGTTCGTACAATTAAAAAGTACTACGCGAGTATATGAGCTTGTGTAATGAATAACCCAAGATGTCACCTCTTGAAAAGAATCACACACAGATCAAAGCAAGTAAATAAAACTGAAAATTTGTTGCTTGATGGTTCGAACAAAAGACAAAAAAAGGTGCACCAGTTAATTTCCTTTTAACTAGGAGAAAGGTCTTATAGATGTTTAAAACAGTGTGTGATAAGGAAGGAAGACTTGAAAAAGAGTGTTTTTAGCACAGGCTGGTTCCACAACTTTAAGTTGCATAATAAGTTACATAATATTAAGTTTTCTGGTGAAAGTGCTTCAGCTGATCATACAGCAGCAAGTAATTTCCCTGCTGAATTGCAGGAAATTATTTCTGAGGATGGCTATGAGCCACATCAAGTGTTTAATGCTGACGAGGCAAGTCATTTTTGGGAAAAAATGCCAACATGAACTTATATCAGTCAAGGCAGCAAAGGATCGCTTCACCTTTTCTCCTTTGCTGTAATGCGTCAGGTGATTTCAAGTGTAAGCCCATGGTTATTCACCGCTCTAAGAATCATCGTACTTTGAAATGTGTAAATAAAAACACCTTACCAGTAATTTGGAGGTCAAACCAGTCAGTATGGATGACAGAGTAAATATTTATTGACTGGTTTAAGTATCACTTTATTCCTGAATTCAAGTTTTACCTGCACAGCAAGAACCTTGCATTCAAGGTTCTCTTCGTTCTTGATAATTCCCGTACTCATCCACAGCTTTGCTGGATCTGATCCCACATGTAAAAGTTGTATTTTTACCTACAGATACAACATCTCTAATACAACCACTGGATCGGGGAGTTAATAAGTCATTCAAGTGTAACTACACAAAAAAAGTTATGAAAAGACTAGTTGCATCAATGGACTCTGACTCCAACTTGGCAGTACCAAGTTTCTGGAATAAATTTAACATTGCAGATGCCATCAGCTATGCTAGAAGGGTATGGAATGAAGTGCCCCAATCAACATTAAATGCAGGCTGGGAAAGTTATGGCCTTCTGTAGTTAATTCTTTCATTAGTTTTCCCCTTGTTGAGAGTCAGGTTCTGGAATTTTTCAGCTGGCAAGGAGATTACCGGGGGTGATGGTTTTGAGGTTTAAATGATGATGTGAATGAGCTCTAGAAGATGATGATGAAAGAAAGGAGTCCAGAGGAAATGTTGGCAGACCCTGATGCACAGATACAAGGGAGCCACATGACAAAAGATGAAGAAGAACCTGAAGAAAACAGTTAACATTGCAGTGTTACGTGAGCAGTTCCATGTTCCTCATAAACTAGGATTTTTTTCACTGAAGAGAACCCTGAAAAACTAGAAGCATTTTTAAACGGGGTCTGACCAGCTGATGATACCTTACCGTCAGCAGTATAATGTACTGCTAGGTAAAAGAACCGAAGATCCAATACAGAATTTATGCACTCTCCAATACAACCATCGACTTCAGAAAACCCAGAACCTCCCCCACTCACTTCGCCGAAAAACCAACAATCACCCCCCCCTCAGCCCAGTGGGGCCTCACCATCCATATCCACTCTCTTCACAATCATCCACAAACACCATTACCCACAATTTAAAAAGAACTACTATTATTTCTTTTTATTTGTAGTTTTTAAGCAGTAATATATCACGACAATGCACTAAATTACATACTCACTTTTTTTTGTAAGATCGGGAGGTCTAAAAAAGTTATTTGGTTTTTTTTGGGGGGTCCCGGGGAAAGTAACCCTTTTTTTTCCCTTAAGTTCTTCATTTGTCTAACACTGTTTTGAGTAACACAACGTTTTCGGGGAATGTAACAACCTTTTAAAACGACGGCCTACTGTACCAGAAACAGTACCAGCCCTTTGGGTTTTTATTCCTGTGAAACCCCGTCATCATAGGCCCCCAAACCCCTTGACACCTCGCCACGTACCATGACCCCCGCTGTTGTTTCCGGACAGTTTTTCCCCAAACCATTGCAGTGCCTTCTTTGTTATCCCTGCCTTGTCCTTCAGTTTTTGCCCCAAATTTCCCCCGTGTGGAACTGTGTAAACCCCTTTTCAATACTTCTTCCATTCTCTAGCAAAACTTGGTTTTGGGGCCCCCACACCTTTTGGTGAACCAAGGGCTCATCCTAGCTTTCTCGTTATTTCTTTTTACCTCTCAGCTTTCTTGGATATTGTTGTCACATATTCCATCATAAAGTTTACTGATTTCCCTTTCCAGCTCTGTCCCCTTTTAAACCCTTGCAGTTTTTTTTTCATGCCATGTAGTCCCCTCTTGTAGTTTTTTTCATTCATCCTGCCCTTACTGCCCCTCTCCACTTGTAACACTTCTGTGTATTCGAAGTCAGAACCCCGTGGTCATCCCCAAGGGGGCTTTCATATGTGATGTCCTTAATATCTGCATTATCAAGGTGAATATTAGGTCCAGTCTGGTTCATCCTCTCCCTCTCTCTGGTAGTGTCCCTTTCGTGTTTGTACATGAGGTTTTCTAGTACCATCTCCGTCATCTTAGCCCTCCCCATTTTTTTGGGCCCCCCTGTGGATCCAGGTTCTCCCCGTCGATTTGCTTGTGATTGAAGTCACCCATAATCTGCAGTTTTGCCCTGCTCACATGAGTTCTTTACATGAGTAGGGCCCCTCTCTCCACTCATCATAATCTTGCCTTGGCCTCCTGCTGTTCTGCAATTACTACCTTGGGATTTTCCCGACTAAAGTGTTCCTATTATGTAGTCTCTTTCTTATCAAAATCCCATTGGTTTTTTTGAGCAGTGCCACTCCTCCACCCCCCTGTTTCTCTGTATTTCCTCAGTACCCGCAACCCCTTGGGGAAAAAAGGCCTTTGTTATCATTCCTTTGAGCTTGGTTTTTTGAGAGCTATGATGTCCAGTGAGCCTGTTTTAATTCCCCTTTTTTCCACTCCTCCCAGTTATTCATTTTCCCTCAGCAATGGTGTACCGGGACCTTTTGTTTCCCCTCCCCAAAAATGTGTGCTGGGGGGTCTGTGGGGGGGGGAACCTGAAGGGGCCATGGGATTCTAAAAGTAGTGTAGGGGGGGGGCTGTAATTGTGGGTTTGGTTAGCATTGGGGTAGCGTGTTTGGTTGTGGGGTTCTGGGGGGGGTTCCGTGTGCTTCGCTTGTTGCTCTGCTCTGGTCTGTGATCCCTGCTGACTCTGTTCTTGTTTCTCTTTCTTAGCCCCTTTCGTTCCTGTGTAATCTCCCTCAGCTGCTGTCATTTTTTTTTTTTTCTGTCTCGATTTAGGAACACCCCCTTGTATTTGACAATTCTTTCAGTCGTGGTTTCTCTTGCAGAATACTTTTCAGTCATGTTCTCCTACCCATTTCTTTAATGATCTTTTCAATCTTCTGTTTCTCTTTCTCCCCTCATTGTGTGTCCTCCCCCCACCCCTTGAAGCCCATGAATAAACACTGACTTTTTCCCCCCACCCCCTGATTACCTTTCCCTTTTTGTTCTGGATCCCATTTATACATATCCATTGTCTCCCCTTTTTTTGTCCTGTAGCTCTCGGTGGCATGTGCCTTTTGCACTGGGCCTATCGCCCTTTCCCCCTTCTCCCCCCCCCCCCCTTTCTGTTTTTCCCCG
>WNWK01055905.1:0-10000 GCA_009830355.1 Cherax destructor
GAAAAAATTAAAATTAAAAGTTTTCGTTTTTTTTTTTTCCCCCCTCTCTGGAAGGGCTTCTTTGGAAAAAATAATACTGTACTTCCTTTAGCACTCCTCACCTTCCTAACTCTACCTTTGTTATACTCTTCACTTTTTAGTAGTCTATATGACATTTATGGATTTAGCACTTGGTTATGATATTAATTTTCATACCAAAGTAGTCATGACTATGGAGACTGACTAAACACTGTTCCTTTTTTTCATGCATGGAGACCCACATACTCATTGCCTCTACTTGCCAGGAAGTTAAACCTGCCACTGTCACTGGTCTATTAGTGGGCTGCACAGTAATTTGGTTAGTGAGTAACATCACTTTCCATGAATCACCTGAAGTTTGCATTGTGTTTTTACAGGATGCCTCTAAAAGCTAATGCCCACTCCAAAGAGTAACTTCCTACTCTGTGGCATTCCCAACACTACTGGCACCTTTCACAAATGTAAATGATAATTAATCATAGCAGACCATAAGACTTTCCATTGGTAATCTTTACCTTATGTCCTCTCTGAGGGTAGACTCAAATTTCTTGAGTGGTAGTATGGTTGTCGTTGATACAGTGGACCCCACCACGAGCACCCCGGAAATCGTTACAATTATGTAAGTATAATATTGTAAGTGCTTGTGGAAGTGTATTTTGGGAGTTTGAAATAGACTAACCTCGTGACATTATTTCTTAAGTAAATTCGTTCGGTAATGGCACTTGAGCAGGCTTCTGGAATGAATTTTGCTCGTTAGGGGGGGGTCCACTGTACCTTGAGCCACACTGGTTGGGGCTTCCTATGCAAAGGTGTCTGTGGCCATGGAGACTAAACACTGATTCTGTATGTTTGCCATGTATGGAGAACCATATACAGTGGACCCCCGAGTTTCGAAAACCCCCGGAAATCGTACATTTATGTAAGTATAATATTGTAAGTGCTTGTGGAAAAGTTTTTTTGGGGGTCTGAAATAGACTAACCTACGTGAAATTTTTCCTTAAGGGAGTAAATTCGTTCGGTAATGGCACTTGAGCAGACTTCGGGAGTGAAGTTTTACGAAATTTGGGGCCCACTGTACATACATCACTTCATCTTTGTTTGCCTGCCCCTAGAGTTGTGGCTCATTGATGAATAACATTCTTCTTGAATAACAGAGGTAAAGGGAGCTTTAGTTCTTTCTTTTAAATCAATCGACTGGTCATGATTGTTCTATCACCTCCTTTAGGCAAATTGGGTACTTAGTCACTCTCACTTCAGTTTACATTTGTGGTACTCTGCTACGTGGCGTCTAAGGGGCGCCCGGGTGACAGTCTAGGGTGATACCATGGAGCCCCTAAAGAAGGTGACACTAATGCAAAACATCGCTGCACCAACATAAGAGAAAATCCCGTTTCTATATAGCCTATTAGTATATGATTACAGAGTACAAATAGGCCTATATGGGGAAAATCATTGATTTTGATGATGTGATAGATGATTTTGCAGGATTGAAGGCAAAGAAATGTAAGATCAGATTCACTAAGATGTTACCTGTACTCGAGGTCAAATCGGAACTAATGTTTCTCTGATATTGCAATGTTTTCTTTATTTTCAAGTCTTTTTTTTTTTACATTGTTGAAAATGAATAAATGTAGGATCTGTTGCCTGTACTCAAAGTGGTATTTGAGTTTTTTCCTCAATATTACTACAATTACTATATATTTTATTATTAATAAAGTTGAGAAGTATTCTCCTGTTCGGTTTATGGCCTTTAATTAAACGTTCTCATTGCTAAACATAAGTCACTGGGCATGCAGTAGTGACATAACTGGGTTTTCTCCCCCATCCACCCGCCCTTGGATTTCATGGGGTGACACCAAAGATGCCGCCCCAGGTGCACCAACCCTAGCAACGCCACTGCTCTGCTATGTGGATTACGACTTATAGATTTTGTGTTAGGGTATCAGTTGTGCTTTGCATTTTGCCTGACGGTTTTGATAAGTAGGCCCCTGATAATTACAGTACTTGCATATGTTATATAAGAACATAAGAAAAAAAGGAACACTGCAGCAGGCCTACTGGCCATGTGAAGGGAGGTCCAAGTCACCTGGCTTAAACCAATGACCCACCTAGTCCCGGTCCCGGTCACATCCACTTAAGGAAGAAGCACGACATCAGACCTATTAGCACAAGCTAGTCAGGTTCAACTCACACCCACTCATGTATTTATCTAACCTATTTTTAAAACTACGCAACGTCTTAGCTTCTATGACGGGTTTTTGGGAGTTTGTTCCACTCATCCACAATTCTATTACTAAACCAGTGCTTTCCTATATCTTTCCTGAATCTGAATATTTCCAACTTAAAACCATTGTTGCGAGTCCTGTCTTGAATATTTTTAGCACGCTTTTTAAATTTTTTATTCCTGTTTTCCATTTATACACCTCATATCACCCTAATTCTACGCCTTTCTAGGGGTGCAGTTTGAGGGCCCTCAGCCCCAACCTCATAGGGAAGATTTCTGATACAGGGGATCAACTTTGTCATCCTTTTGTATTTTTTCCCAAATTGCTTTTATACCCCTTCCCTGAAATTTAATGGCCAGAACTGTGCAGCAAATCTAAAGGGGGCCAAAATAAAGATATAGAGTTGAAGAAAAACCCTGGGACCCCTATTATTTATGCCCCCTTGATATAAAGCCAAAAATTTTTTCCACTTTATTGCGAACATTATGCACTGTTGTCTTGGTTTTACATTACTGAAACCCGGAACTCCCAAAAAATTTTCACAATCAGTAAAAAGACCCATTACAGTGGCCCCCAGGACTTCGTGCTCCCAAACTCAACAATTACGTAAGTGTATTTTTGTAAGTGTTTTTGCAATGTTTTTTTGGGGGTCAAAAAGGATAATCTAATTTACATTATTCCTTATAGGAACAAATTCTTTCAAAAGGCACTTTAGCAACATTCGGGAAAACGAATTAATGACAAACCCCGGGGGCCCCTTTATTTAGTTTATATGTGGATGGTTTTTTTTCTTGTCCAACTTTTGGGGAATTTTGCATTTGTCTATATTATTAAACCCATCTGCCCTTCTCCACCACTGCATCAGCTATTCAAATCTTGGAGGCTCTAATATCCTCATTTGAATGAATTAGGCGATTTATTTTGGTTTTATGGTCAGACTTGCTTATGTCGTTATTTATTCCCTCATCAGTGTTGTTTATAAAAATTTTGGAACAACAAAGGGCCCAACACTGACCCCTGTGGAATACCACTCGTGATGCTTTCCCACTCGGGATTTCTCCCCATTGATCAAACTCTCTGCTGCCTATCTGTCAACCACGCCTCTGCCCGGGAAAAAAAATTTTCTCCTATTCCGTGTCCCTTTAAATTTTTTCTTCAATAGCCTCTGATGGGAACTCTATAAAAAGCCTTACTGGGGCCCATATGCACAATATCATATTCAATACCATGGTCTACCTCCCAAAAAATTTAAAAAAAAAAGTTAGAAAATTGCAAAAGGCAAAAACACCATTTTGAAAAACCTGCTGAGATTCATTAATCAATTTATGCCTTTCAAAATGGCTAGGGTTGCCTTGGCAATTATTGATTCCAAAAATTTTTTTCCCACTATGGAGGTAAGGCTTATTGGTCTATGGGTTCAAAGCTAAGGACCCCCTCCTGCTTTGTAAATATGTATTACATTTGCCATTTTCCACTTGTCCGGCCCCATGCCAGTTTGTAGTAATATGTTGAAAAGACTAGCCAAAGGTTTGCTAAGCTCCTTTTTTACTTTTTTTTAAAACCCTTGAGAATTTCACACATTTTATTTTATCACTGTCAGTGATCTGACCTAAGTTACTTTTGAGTGGGCTAATCTTGCCCCTAATCTTCTTAAAACCTGAAAGAACCCTTTTTGGGTTAGTTTTTTGAACCCCTTGCCCCCCAGCCTCATAATCTTTTTTAGCTTTTCTTATTCCTTTTTTATTTCTCTTTTAATTGAATATACAGTGGTACCTGGGAAGGTTACGATATTTTTTCGTTCGAAATGCTGTTCAAGTGCCATTACCAAACAATTTATCCCCATAAGGAATAATGAAAAAATAGACTAGCCCTTTTTTTACCCCCCCAAAAAAATTTTACTTACAAAAGCTTTTAAAAAAATAAACTTCAAAAAAAGGGCGATTATGGGGACCTTTGGAAACCCGGGGTACCACTTTTGTTTTTCTTAACACCCCCCTCTCCTTTTTTGATACATCTATACATGCCCCCCTTTTAAATGAATGTTTTAACCTATTGTTTACCCCTTTTGGGGATCTTTTTGGTTGATCTAATTTCCCTACTTGGAACACAAGTTGACTGGGCAGCTAGAACTATGCTCTAAAAAATGTCATATTGGAAACCAATACCACCTACCTGATCCATAGTCAGGTTGTTCCAATTTAGCCTACCCAGGTAATTTCTCAGTCCCATAAAATTGGGCGGAAGTGGGGGACAGAGACTTGATTGCAGTTATTTGGGTAATTCCATGATATACTGATCGCCCCCCCAAGCTCATCATTAACCTCAAGATTATTAATTAATGATTCCTTGTTGACAAGATTGTTTCCTCTAGTTGGTTCTGTCACAAACTGTTTTAAAAAGTAATCCTGAATAGTAAAAAAAAATTAAATAGACTCAAGATTTCCTGTCATATTGTTTCAATCAATTTGTCTAAAGTTAAAATCACCCATTAACACAACATTTTCATATCTAGACACCTTATGAATTTCGTCCCATAGCAGCTTACCTTACTTTATCAAGTTTTGGGGGGACTATAAATCACCCCCCAAAATTAATTTGTCACAACCCTCGAGAAATTGTAGCCAAACAGATTGTGTGTCCAATGCTTCTAATCTTATATTTTGTCTAACACAACTTTTTAAATTTTTCCCCTGAAAAACTTTTGCGGCTCCCCACTCTTCCTGTTGACCCTCGCTTACCCCGGGTATTCAGGGGAGAGGCCCCCTCCCCCTTCTCGGAGCATTGTCGGGTTTCCCAGTTTTCGTTCGAAAATACAGGGGGCCCCGGGTTTTACGATTTTTTTAAATTTCCAGAATGATGTTCAAGTGCCATTCCCAAAAACGAATTTATCCCCATAAGGAATAATGTAAAATAGACTAGTCCTTTTAGCCCCCCAAAAAATAAAATTTACAAAAGCATTTAAAAAAATATCTTACAAAAAAGGGGCGAGTTTGGAGACCACCCCGGGGGTACCACTGTACCCCTGTTGGACTGTCCACTTTATCAAAAAACGCGATAATTTACCTCCAAGGCTTTTCCTTTCGCTCTCCGGCCCTTTCTTTCCCTTTCCCCTTCTTGCTGATGGACCCTCCTTTAATCCTGACTCTCTCGTTGACTTTTTCAGAAACTGACTTACTAGCACCTCCCCCCAGTCCCTTCTACCTCGATCTCTTGCTACCCCCATCCCCGCACTATCCCTGTCCTGCTGCACTATACCCTACTAATTTATCCTCTCCCTTTCAACCCATTCTCCCCATCCTGCAATAACCTGCAAGGGGCTGTATGACCCCTTTGGGTTTACCTTTTATTTGATTTAAAAATAATTACCTTTTTTAGTGAACATTACCCAGCACGCTATTCAAATATTTCACAATAATTTTATTGTAAAAAAGGGAGATGGGACAAAAAAAAATGGCAGGAAGTAAGAGAGAGGTAAAAATGTATAAACTAAAGGGGGGAGGAAGTTAGGGTGAGATATAAGCAACTATTGGCAGAAAGGTGGGGTAGTGCAAGTATGAGTAGTGGGGGGTTAAGAGAGTTGGGATAGCTTTAAAAAAGCAGTATTTGAATGTGGGGCAGAAGTTTTTTGGCTATGGGGGGGTGGGTGCAGGAGGAAAGAGGAGTGGGTGGGAAAGAAGAAAATAAAGGGTGTGATAAAAAAAAAAAGGTAGTTTTTGAGATGTTTTTTCAAAACAAGGGAAATGGTTTAAAAGAAGAGCAGAGTATATGGGGGTAAAAGAAAAAAAGAAGAGAGTGCAAAAAAAAGCGGATGAAAAAAAATGGGGGAGGCTCTGTCAAGAAATTTTTCTGAAAACAAGAAAAATTTTGGAGTGAGATAAACAAGGTAAGAAAGCCTAGGGAACAAATGGATTTGTCAGTTAAAAAAAGAGTAGGGGGGGTTTGTAGATGGGGGGCTGGAGGTATTGGGTAGATGGCGGGAATAAATTTTTAGGAACTTAAATGTCGATGAAAAAAAGGGGGGCGGAATTTTTGACTGGAGGAGGTACAACATCGTTTTGGAGTGAAGAAGAGCAGGATTTAGTGTGGGGGAGGTGCGGGAGGCATTACGTAGAATGAAAGGGGGGAAAAAAGGGTGGAACTGACGGGATCATGACAGAAATGTTAAAAGCAGGGGGGGATATAGTGCTGGAGTGGTTTGGGATTTTTGTTTTTTAAAAAATGTATGAAAAAGGGGGGGGAAGGTACCTAGGGATTGGCAGAGAATATGTATAGTTCCTTTTTATAAAGGGAAAGGGGGGAAAAAAAAAGTGTAAAAAATTTTAGGGGGAAAAAGTTTACTGAGTATACCAGATAAAGTGTATGGCAGATTTATTATTGAAAGAATTAGAGGTAAGACAGAGAGTAGGATTGCAGATGAGCAAGGAGGCTTTTTTGAGTGGGGAGGGGGTGTGTATATCAAGTGTTTACAGTGAAGCATATTGAACAGAATTTAAAATAAAGGTAGAGAAGTTTTTTTTTGCATTTATGGATTTAGAAAAGGCATATGATAGAGTGGATAGGGGAGCAATGTGGCAAATGTTGCAAGTGTATTTGGGAAAAGGTATTTAAATTACTGAAGGCTGTAAAAAAGTTTTTATGAGGATAGTGGGCTCAGGTTAGGGGTGTTTTTAGGAGAGAGGGAGATTACTTCCCGGTAAAAGTAGGTCTTAGACAGGGATGTGTAATGTCACCATGGTTTTTAATATATTTTTTAGATGGGGGTTTTATAATGTTTTTAAAAGCTAGGGTGTTGGGGGGGGGTGGGATTAAATTTTAAATTAAAAAGCAAAAAGGGAGTTGACACAGTTACTTTTTTCTGATGATACTGTGCTTATGGGAGATTCTAAAAAGAAGGTTAAAAAGGGTTTTGGGGGACAGTTTGGGAAATGTTTTGTAAAAAGGGAGAAAATTAAAAGTGAACATAGATAAGAGTAAGGTGGGTGAGGGGATCAAACGATTTAAATAAAGAAAATTGGATATCACATTGGGAGAGGGATTATGGAAAAGTAAATGTTTTCAGATATTTGGGAGTTGACGGTCAGCGGGTGGGGTTTTTGAAGGATGGGGTTTAAACCCTAGAATTGATGAAGGAAAAAAAGGGGAGTGGTGCATTGAGGTATCTGTGGGGACAAAAACGTTTTCCATGGAGGCAAAGGGAAGGGGAAAGTGAAAATGGGTCCAACACTTATATGGGTGTGAAGCATGGGTTGCAAATGCTGCAGCGAGGGGGGGGCTGGGGGCAGTGGAGATGTCCTGTCTAAGGGCAATTTTGGTGTAAATATTATGCAGAAAATTGGGAAAGTGGAAATTAGGAGAAAGGGGTGGGGTTAAATAAATAAGTGGTTTCCTCGACTTACGATGGGCCCAAACTCACCCTTTTATGTAAGTTTATTTTTTTAAAAGTTTTTGTAAGTGTAATTTTGGGGGGGTTTAAAAAGGGCTAGTCATTTTACATCATTTCTTGGGGATAAATTCGTTTGGTAATGGCATTGAAAAGCATTCTGGAATGAAAAATATCGTAAGTCGAGGTACCACTATTTGTCAGAGGGCTGGCGAGGGTTTTTTGAAGGGGGTTTTGGCTTTTGAGAGAATGGATCAAAGTAGAATGACTTGGAGAGCGTATAAATCTGTAGGGGGAAGGGGAAGGGGGGGTTTGGGGGCGTCCTAGAAAAGGGTTGGAGGGAAGGGGTAAAAAAGGGGGTTTTGGGCGGAAACTTTGGGCTTCCGGCAAGCATGTGTGAGCGTTTAGGGGAATGGAGACGAATGGTTTTTTGGGGCATGCCCCGATCTGTTGGAGTGTGAGAAAGGGTAACATTTTGTAAGGGATTCAGGGAAACCAGTTAATTGTTTTTATTGGACATGAGTCCGGGAAATGGGAAGTACAATGCCTGCACTTTAAAGGGGGGGGTCTGAGATAGTGACAGCTGGGGGGATTTTTCCCAGCTGTGGGTATCAAAACTCCTCTGAAAAGGCCAGTAATTTAAAGGATTTGGGAAAGTGTTAATTGAAAGTATTTTTTTTTTGGGGATTTTCTTTTTTTTTTGGGTCCCCTGCCTCGGTGGGGAGGCCGACTTGTTAAAAAAAAAAATTATTCTGTTTATTGATTGCCCTTTGAAATAAGTCACCATGGGCCCAAAAGAAGCTTCCAGTGGCACCCCTGTGGTAAAGAAAGTGAGGAACACCATAAACCCTGAAGAAGGAGATAGTAAAAAAATATGAGTGGCACGTGTGGGGAGCTTGCCAGGATGTACAAAAAAAACAAATTTACTATCACCTCTATCCTGGAAAAAAAGGAACTCAAGGAAGCTGATGTTGCAAAAGGTTTTAAAACATGTTTCCCAAAAAATAGATAAAAAACAGTGGATGAGGTTGTTTTGGTGTGAATAAAGAAAAATGGATAGCGGGGGGGACAGTGTTTTCCAGGGCGATAATTTGGGGAAAAGGCAAGGCATTTTGCATGCAGATCTTGTAAAAGAAAATCCTGGAACCAGGGGCTGATGTGAGTGATTTTAAGGCTAGCAAAGGCTGGTTTGACAGATTTAAAAACGTAGTGGCATACACAGTGTTGTAAGGCATGGTGAGGCACCCAAAGCCGGACAAACGTGCTGCTGAAAAGTTTGGGGCTGAATTTAGGGGGGTTCCTTAGACACTGAAAAATTCAAACCCCCAACAATGTTTAATTATGATGAAACAGGCCTTTTTTTGGAAGAAAATGCCAAAGAGGAAGTACATTACTCGGGAGGAAAATGCACTGCCAGGACACAAGCCTATGAAAGACAGGGCTAACTCTCATGTTGTGTAGTAATGCTAGGGGAAATTTTGAAGTGAAGCCTTTACGGGGTGTATCAGTCTGAAAATACCAGAGTGTTCAAGAAATACAATGTCAAGAAGAGAAAAATTTGTGTTTTTTTGGAAGGCTAACACTAAGGCATGGGTCACGAAGCATATTTTCCTGGAATGGTTCAATGAAGTGTTTGGCCCCAGTGTAAAAAAAAATACCTACAGGAAAAGAAATTGGGACTCAAGTGCCTCCTGGTACGGGACAATGCCTGCTCATCCTCAACTTGGCAGACTTTTTTTCTGTGGGGGTTTAGGTTCATCACAATTTAAGTTCTTCCTCCCAACACCACTCTCATCCCGCCCATGGACCAGCAGGTCATTTTCTTCAAAAAAATAAAACAAAAGCAGTGTTTCAAAAATGCTTTGAAGTGACCCCCGGACACTGAGTTACCCCGAGAGTTCTAAAAATCACTTCAGTATCCTTTCCCTTGCATAAGCCTTATAGGTAAAAAGGGGGGAGGGGGGTGACTTTCAGGACTTTGAACTCTGCTTGGAGACAATTGGGCCGGGTTGTAACCGGGGTTTGGGGGCTGACCCTGACAATATTTACCCTGTGCCTGTTTTGGAAGGTATTGTGGCATTGGGCAAGTCCCTGGGGTTGGAGGTGAGTGGCAAGCATGTGGAAGAGTTGGTGGAGGGGCCACAGGGAAGAGGGTAACCACTGAAGAGCTGCAAAAGCTTCATCTGGGAAAAGCATCAGACCAGAGTAAGGGAAAATTTAAATTTACAGGAGGAGGAAGATAGACTGGGGGTGCCTTTTTCACGGATTAAGGAAATTTTTTTTAAAAATGGAATGAGGAAAATTTGGTGAACAAAATTTTACCTTGAGAAGCTTTAAAAAAACATCTCTGCAACAAGTTCAGTGACAGAACCATATT
>WNWK01055906.1:0-11148 GCA_009830355.1 Cherax destructor
GGTCATTGCGAGGGGAGGTCATGGTGATCTGTGGTCATAGTCAGGTGTGGTTTATGTTTCCAGGTTTCATCCGTGGGCCCCCGGATGTCAACCCTTCCACACTTCCCACTTCCGGTTGTTTTGGTGCTTTCCCTAGTTCCGTGTGTCCAGAAGTCCATCTGTGTCCCCTCAGGTGAACTCCCAGGTGTGGATCATGGTGAGGTGTCGTCATTTTGTATTGTAGTAATAGTGAGGTGAGGTCATAGTGTATTGTGGTCATAGTAAGGTGAGGTGTGGTCATGGTGTATTGTGGTCATAGTGAGGTGAGGTGTGGTCATGGTGTATTGTGGTCATAGTGAGGTGTGGCCGTAGTGAGGCTTGGTCATTGAGGTGAGGTCATGGTGAACTGTGGTTTATGTTTCCCGGTGTCCATCCGTGGGCCCCCGGATGTCAACCCTTCCACACTTCCCACTCCCGATTGTTTTGGTGCTTTCCCTAGTTCCGTGTGTCCAGAAGTCCATCTGTGTCCCCTCAGGTGAACTCCCTTCCTCACTTTCCCAGGTGGGTGGCGGGTGGGTGGGTGTCGGGCGGATGGGTGGCAGGTGGGTGGTGTGGTGTGTGTGTGTGTGTGTGTTGTGTATGTGTTGGCCCCTCCCCAGTGACCTTGTTGGATGGCAACTTGGTCTTGTCTAGCTGGTCTACTGCTGAGACTGTCCAGGTGGGTGGAATTACAGGAGGGGACACACAGAAAACTGCGTCCTGTAATTACACCCACCAAGACAGCCACGAACAGTAGACCAGCTAGACAAGACCAAGCTGCCACCCAACATGGCCACCAAGGTGAGGTTACTGTGTAAAAATCTCGGACTTCTATTTATGTTTCATTATGTATTCAAGTCAATTTTTGTTTTGTTTTCACTCATGCAGCTGTATATGTGTATTTTTGAACGTTTTATTGTGTATAGATGTGAGTCCGTGTGTGACTCTGTCTTCCCACCAGGAAATCTGTCGCAAAAATTTGATTAATTTTCTTTTTTTGTTTCAATTGGTCATTTTCACACACATATCTATTTTCTCTCACTTTTCTAAAAATTAAATTAATTTTCACAGGAAATAAACTGGAAATAAAGAAATTCTTTAGCGTAAATTGTTTATTGAATCCTGTAGTTTCCTACATCTTCCACAACAGTGTCTCCCACAATGGTATTAATGTTTCATTAAACAATTATGTTGACTCAAAAGTTCCAAAAGTTTCACTTAACATTTCTCAGGAACTCCATCACTCTCATACTCACCAAAAAAAACCTTTATTGACAAAAAACGATTTCAACAGAATCTTCGATGCTGCTGTTTTTATTCACTTGTATGTTAGTAACTATGGCAACAAACGTGATGTATTTTGTAACAATTCGTTTTTCTGTTTCTTGAACGTTTGCAAAATTATGTTGATGCACACATAGCCTTGCTCTTTCTAAACCTTGCCAGTTATTCATTACTTATATTTTGTCTTTTCCATCACTCGATCAATCACAATTTTAGTATAATCAGCAGCCAATGGACAAACACTAATATTTTATTTAAATTAAACAATATTTTGCAATTTTTTGTCACACAGTGTCGAGCAGTTGTGACCTGTACCAGCACACACACAATATATATTATCCAACACATATGTCATTGACATATATGCACGTATCTGTACTTTCTCACACAGCTGCTAAAATTGTATTTGTATTATATATTTTAACCGAATTCTGAATAATCGGGATGGAGAATGGTGTTACTGTGGCGCCGTCCTGTATTAGCTAAATTGTTCTTGTACTATTATTACTTGTTTGTACAATTATTTCTCTAAGTGGCCACTATATATTTATATCTGCTGTTGTTAACACCCTCTACCCCCTCCCCTCTCTTTCCATATTTGGTTAAGTGTTTGCCGGGTCGGAGTCACGTGACATAAGAACATAAGAAAGGAGGAACACTGCAGCAGGCCTGTTGGCCCATTCTAGGCAAGTCCTTCACATTCCATCCCACTAACAGAATATTTGTTCAACCTAATTTTCAATGCTACCCAAGAAATAAGCTTTGATAATTGTATTTACTCATGTGCAATTCCCACTCAAATCCAACCCCTCTCACTCATGAATTTATCCAACCTAAATTTAAAACTACCCAAGGTCCTAGCTTCAATAACCCTACTAGGCAGACTGTTCCACTCATCAACTACCCTATTTCCAAACCAATACTTTCCTATATCCTTTCTAAATCTAAACTTATCTAACTTGAATCCATTATTGCGGGTTCTCCTTGGAGAGATACCTCAAGACCTTATTTATATCCCCTTTGTTAATACCCATTTTCCACTTGTATACCTCGATCATGTCTCCCTCATTCTACGTCTTACAAGTGAATGTAATTTAAGGGTCTTCAATCTTTCTTCGTAAGGAAGATTTCTAATGCTATGTATTAATTTAGTCATTCGACGCTGAATGTTTTCTAACGAATTTATGTCCATTCTGTAATATGGAGACCAGAACTGAGCTGCGTAATCTAGGTGAGGCCTTACTAATGATGTATAAAGCTGTAATATAACCTCTGGACTTCTGTTGCTAACACTTCTTGATATAAATCCCAGTAATCTATTTGCCTTATTACGTACGCTTAGGCATTGCTGTCTTGGTTTAAGGTTGCTGCTTACCATCACCCCAAGTCCTTCTCGCAATCTGTATGGCTAAGTTCTACGTTATTTAACTTATAAGTGCTTGGGTTATGGACACTCCCGAGCTTTAGAACTTTGCATTTATCTACATTGAACTGCATCTGCCATTTTTCTGACCAGGAATTGAGTTTGTCTAAATCCTCCTGTAGTTCACTGACATCTACGTCTGAATCGATTATCCTACCTATCTTCGTGTCATCAGCGAATTTGCTCATATCACTAGAAATTCCCTCGTCAAGGTCATTTATATATATATAAACAACAACGGGCCCAAAACCGATCCCTGAGTAACGCCACTTGTTACAGATCCCCACTCCGATTTAACCCCATTTATGCACACCCTCTGCTTCCTATTGGTGAGCCATGACTCGATCCATGACAACACTTTTCCCCCCAAAGCCATGAACAGCCACTTTCTTTAACAGTCTCTGATGTGGTACTCTATCAAAAGCCTTACTAAAATCCAAATAAACAATATCGAATTCTTTATCATTATCAACTGCCTCAAAAGCCTTACTGAAAAAGTTAATAAATTAGTTAGGCAGGAACGGCCCCTGGTGAATCCATGCTGAGTATCATTAATAAAATTATGCCTATCGAGATGGCTTCTTATGTTATCAGCTATAATCGACTCTAGTAATTTGCCTACAATTGATGTTAGACTTATTGGGCGGTAATTTGATGGTAACGACTTGTCCCCTGCTTTAAAAATAGGAATTACATTAGCCATCTTCCACGTATCCGGCACTACACCTGTTTGAAGAGATAGGTTAAAAATGTTAGTTAAGGGTTCACAGAGTTCTATTTTGCATTCCTTAAGAACCCTTGAAAAAAGCTCATCAGGGCCTGGCGATTTATTTTGCTTCAAACGGTCTATCTGTTTGATAACCTTTTCGCTAGTGACTGTGATACTACATAATTTATCTTCTTCAGGCCCACTAAAATACCTAATTCTTGGGATATTATTAGTGTCTTCCTGAGTGAAAACCGAGAGAAAATAATTATTAAAAATAGAGCACATTTCATTCTTTTTGTCAGTAAGATACCCATAATTATTTTTAAGGGGACCTATCTTATCTCTAACTTTTGTTCTATACACCTACCCAACGTCGAAGCTAGGTGTTCAGCTTGGACCAGTGTGATTGTACCTGCAGACCTGTCCACACTCCTCTGGTCATAGTATATTCTGAGCAATACCTGATTCTTCTAGTAATAAAACTATCTAATACAGAGAAGATTATTTGGTTTATATGAGTAATTATTATGATTTAAAAGTCTCTGTGAGAAACTAGACTTTAAGACATCATAAGGGAAGGTACTGTAAAGGATTCCCTGTTGTATATACGTCTTATCAGTATAAACAGTAAATGTATAAGTTACATGACTGACATTTTATCATATCTATGAAATTACTTCATTAAACTAAGATTTTACTTGATGTTTATTTTTATCCCAAACTCTGTCTAAATTGTTATTCCTGAATCCCATATGAAGATAATATCTACTGACTTTTGAACGTTGGCGTAACACTTACATAGTATTTTGTAGATATCCTTAATGATAAATGTGGAGATATAAGGAAGTAACAACTGAGAGAATCTTGTACTGGATATAGCACAAAAAACACTCTTTATGAATGGAGAACACCCAGAGGCCTATTGGCCCATACAAGGCAGGTCCATATCAAAACCACCACTACCTAAGAATTTATTCCGTACTCACGACACCAATCAAACCCAGCCCCTCCCCACTCATATATTTGTCCAATCTCTTTAAAGCCACCCAAGGCCCTAGCCTCTATCACAGTACTCGGAAGATTGTTCCACGCATCTACAACTCTGTTCGAAAACCAGTATTGCCCATGTCCCCTCCAAATCCAAATCTATCAACCCAAATCCGCCATTTCTGGCTCCTACCTGGTTCGACATCCTCGGCATTATACCAACATTTTCCCCCGTTTCATGTCTTCACTTCTCTCACCTTCACTATATTGAGAAAAATATTCATAAACAGAAACAAAAAAACTAGGGAAAGAAACTAAGATCTTCACACTGGGAGAGTCAACCTCTGGACAAAAGGTATTGGTGTGGATGTTACAACCTGGCCAGTACAACTCTGTCTAATTCTTCAATACTGATTTTATTGTATTGCTGTCATCTTGCTCTTACATATTATTTTTGTGTATTGTTCTGTGTTCTGTAATGACTTCGTGTTACTGTGTTGAAAGACAGTGGTGGTGGTGTTCACTGGTCATGCAGGAGTGGAACTTGTTCTTCACCAAGTTCATAGTTGAGAATACAGACTGGCAGCAGTAGGTGGACCTAAACATTGGGAGAATCTGGACTGCTAATCTGTGAAGCCTGGGAAAATTCGCAAGGGATCCTTCCTTTGACTAAAATGTTTCTGGTGCACAATCACAGAGTACGGGAATAAATTTTAGGTAGTGGTGGTTTGATGGACCTGCCTTGATGGAGCCCAGAGTACTTGTCTCCAGCCTCCAGAGACCTTCTCAGCCTCACAGAGTACTTGTCTCAGCCTCACAGAGTACTTGTCTCTCAGCCTCACAGAGTCTTGTCTCAGCCTCATGATGGTTCTTTCAGCCTCACAGAGTACTTGTCTCAGCCTCACAGGATCTTGTCTCAGCCTCACAGAGTACTTGTCTCAGCCTCACAGAGTACTTGCTCCAGCCTCCCTTCTCTTGCAAGTCAATGAGTTCCAGTTGAATTTGTGCAGCATCTACCCATTTGAAGGTTTGTTTTGCTTCTACTAAGAATTAAGAATGGAGAAACACTGCAGAAGGCCTACTGGCCCATACAAGGCAAGTCCTTATCAAAACCACCACTTCCCAAGAATTTACTACCCACGACACCAATCAAACCCAGCCTCTCCCCCTCTATGTTTGTCCAATCTCTTTTAAAGCCACCCAAGGTCCTCTATCACCCTACTCGGAAGATTATTCCACGCATCCACAACTCTGTTCGAAAACCAGTACTTACCTATGTCCTTTCTAAATCTAAATTTATCCAACTTAAATCCATTATTTCTGGTTATTTCTGGTTCGACACCCTCAGTACTTTATTAATATCACTTTTCTTTAGCCCATCATCCACTTATACACCTCGATGATATCTCTTCTTCATTCTACGTCTCTCCAGAGAGTGAAGATTCAAGGCTCTAAGTCTATCTTCATACGGGAGATTCCTTATACATAAGAACATAAGAAAGGAGGAACACTGCAGCAGGCCTGTTGGCCCATACAAGGCAGGTCCTTCTCAAATCCATCCCACTAACAGAATAATTGCCCAACCAAATTTTCCCAATTCTACCCAAGAAATAAGCTTTGAAGATTCTATTAACTCAAGTGCGAGTCCCACTAAATCCAACCCCTCTCACTCATGAATTTAGAACATAAGAACATAAGAAAGGAGGAACACTGCAGCAGGCCTGTTGGCCCATTCTAGGCAGGTCCTTCACATTCCATCCCACTAACAGAATATTTGTTCAACCTAATTTTCAATGCTCCCCAAGAAATAAGCTTTGTAACAAGTGGCGTTCCACAGGGATCGGTTTTTAGGCCCGTTGTTGTTTATAATATATAAAAATGACCTTGACGAGGGAATTACTAGTGATATGAGCAAATTCGCTGATGACACGAAGATAGGTAGGATAATCGATTCAGACGTAGATGTCACGGAACTTCAGGAGGATTTAGACAAACTAAATTTCCCTGGTCAGAAAATGGCAGATGCAGTTCAATGTAGATAAATGCAAAGTTCTAAAGCTCGGAATGTTCATAACCTACACCTACCAGCTTAATAATGTTGAACTCAGCCGTACAGAATGCGAAAAGGATCTGGGGTTATGGTAAGCAGCAACCTCAAACCAAGTCAGCAATGCCTAAGCGTAAGAAATAAAGCAAATAGATTACTAGGATTTATATCAAGAAGTGTAGCAACAGAAGTCCAGCGGTTATATTACAGTTACATCGATTAAGGCCTCACCTGATTATAGCTCAGTTCGGGTCTCCATTTTACAAGAATGGATATAAATTGTTAGAAAACATTCAGCGACGAATGACAAAGTTAATTCATAGCATTAGAAATCTTCCGTATGAAGAAAGATTGAAGACCCTAATACATTCACTTGTAAGACGAAGAATGAGGAGACATGATCGAGGTTATAAGGGAAGGGATTAATAAGGGGATATAAATAGGGTCTTGAGGATATCTCCCCAGAGAGAACCCGCAATAATGGATTAAAATTTGGGATAAGTTTAGATTTAGAAGGATATAGAAAATTTTGGGTTTTGGAAATAGGGTAGGATGAGTGGAACAGTCTGCCTAGTAGGGTCATTGAGCTTTGACCTTGGGTAGTTTCAAATTTAGGTTGGATAAATTCATGAGTGAGAGGGTTGGATTTGAGTGGGACTCACTTGAGTTAATAGAATCTTCAAAGCTTATTTCTTGGGTAGAATTGAAAATTAGGTTACAATTATTCTGTTAGTGGGATGGATTGTGAAGGTGCCTGTAGCGGGCCAACAGGCCTGCTGCAGTGTTCCTCCTTTCTTATAAGAACATAAGAACATAAGAAAGGAGGAACACTGCAGCAGCTGTTGGCCCATACTAGGCAGGTCCTTCACAATCCGTCCCACTAACAGAATATTTGCTCAACCCAATCTTCAATGCTACCCAAGAAATAAGCTTTGACAATTCTACCCACTCATGTTCTTATGTTCTTATAATTTTATTTACTCATGTGCAATTCCCACTCAAATCCAACCCCTTTCACTCATGAATTTATCCAACCTAAATTTAAAACTACCCAAGGTCCTTGCTTCAATAACCCTACTAGGCAGACTGTTCCACTCATCAACTCCCTATTTCCAAACCAATACTTCCCTATATCCTTTCCAAATCTAAACTTATCTAACTTGAATCCATTATTGCGGTTCTCTTTTGAGAGATACCCTCAAGACCTTATTTATATCCCCTTTGTTAATACCCATTTTCCACTTGTATACCTCGATCATGTCTCCTCATTCTACGTCTTACAAGTGAATGTAATTTAAGGGTCTTCAATCTTTCTTCGTAAGGAAGATTTCTAATGCTATGTATTAATTTAGTCATTCTACGCTGAATGTTTTCTAACGAATTTATGTCCATTCTGTAATATGGAGACCAGAACTGAGCTGCGTAATCTAGGTGAGGCCTTACTAATGATGTATAAAGCTGTAATATAACCTCTGGACTTTGTTGCTAACACTTTTGATATAAGAACATAAGAATGGAGGAACACTGCAGAAGGCCTACTGGCCCATACAAGGCAGGTCTTTATCAAAACCACCACTACCTAAGAATTTACTCCTGTACTCACGACACTAATCAAACCCAGCCCCTCCCACTCATATATTTGTCCAATCTCCTTTTTTAAAGCCCCCAAGGTCCTAGCCTCTATCACCCTACTCGGAAGATTGTTCCACGCATCTACAACTCTGTTCGAAAACCAGTACTTGCCTATGTCCTTTCTAAATCTAAATTTATCCAATTTAAATCCGTTATTTCTGGTTCTTACTTGGTTCGATATCCTCAGTATTTTATTAATATCTCCTTTGTTTATGCCCATCATCCACTTGTACACCTCGATGATATCTCCCTCATTCTACGTCTCTCCAGAGAGTGGAGATTCAATGCTCTAAGTCTATCTTCATACGGGAGATTTCTTATACTGTAAATCATTTTAGTCATTCTTCTTTGTATGTTCTCCAATGAATCTATATCCATCCTGTATAAGGAGACCAAAACTGAGCTGCATAATCCAAATGAGGTCTCACTAGTGATGTATAGAGCTGTAAAATAACTTTTGGACTTCTGTTGCTTATACTTTTGAAATAAATCCTAGTAATCTGTTAGCCTTATTGCGCACACTTAGCACTGTTGTCTTGGCTTTAGATTTCTGCTTACCATGACTCCCAAGTCTTTTTCACATTCTGTATGATCAAGCTCAACTTCACCTAGTTTATAAATTCGAGGGATATTTTCATTACCAACGACTAGCACCTTACACTTATCCACATTGAACTTCATCTGCCACTTTTCAGACCAAGACATTAATTTATCCAAATCCTCCGGAGTTCATTGGTATCCTCCTCAGAATGAATTATACGGCCTATTTTTGTATCATCAGCAAATTTACTCATGTCACTTGCAATTCCTTCATCAAGGTCATTTATGTAAATTATGAACAACAATGGGCCCAAAACTGATCCTTGTGGAACGCCACTGGTGACAAATCCCCATTCAGATTTGACCCCATTAATGGAAACTTCTGCTTTCTATTGGTAAGCCATGCCTCTATCCATGCTAGAACTTACCTCCTATACCATGAGCTGCCACCTTTCTTAAGAGTCTCTTATGAGGTACTCTATCGAAGGCCTTACTGAAACCCAAGTAAACTATATCATATTCTTTATCACTGTCTACTGCCTCAAATGTTTTATTGAAAAACGTCAGTAAATTTGTCAGGCAGGAACGACCTCTCAAACCCATGCTAGATTCATTAATCAAATTATGTTCTTCAAGGTGACTTCTGATAATATCAGCTATAATTGATTCTAATAATTTGCCTACTATAGACGTGAGGCTTATTGGACGAATTTGATGGACTGGACTTATCCCTGATTTGAATATAGAACTACATTAGCTATCTTCCACATCTCTGGCACAACACCAGTTAGGATGGACGTGTTAAACACATTCGTTAATGGCTGACTAAGTTCCATCTTGCATTCTTTAAGTACCCTGGAAAACAACTCGTCGGGTCCTGGGGACTTATTTTGCTTCAGTTTATCTATCTGTTTGATAACCATACCCCTCGTGACAGTAATATTAGTTAATTTGAATTCTTCAGAACTGAATAATTGTTAATTTCTGGAATCTCATTTACGTCTTCTTGTGTAAAGACTGACAAAAATAGTCATTAAATAGAGAACACATTTCCAGTTCGTTATCCGTCAGCTGTCCATTCCCAATTTTCAGAGGTCCTACCTTTCCCTCACCTTCGTCCTGTACACTTGAAAGAACCCTTTTGGATTAGTCTTTGATTCATTAGCAACCTTAATCTCATAGTCACGTTTAGCCTTTCTAATCCCCTTTTTACTTTCTTTTCAACTGAACATATTGGTCAATAAGGTTAACATCTTAAGTCAATAAGGTTAACATCTTGGTCAATAAGGTTAACATCTAAATATAAATCCCAGTAATCTATTTGCCTTATTACGTACGTTATTTAACTTATAAGTGCTTGGGTTATGGACACTCCGAGCTTCAGAACCTTGCATTTATCTACATTGAACTGCATCTGCCACTTTTCTGACCACGAATTAAGTTTGTCTAAATCTTCCTGAAGTTCTATGACATCTATGTTTGAATCAATTATCCTACCTATCTTCGTGTCGTCGGCGAATTTGCTCATATCACTAGTAATTCCCTCATCAAGGTCATTGATATATATTATAAATAACAATGGGCCTAAGACTGATCCCCGTGGAACACCACTTGTTACAAGTCCCCATTCGGATTTAACCCCATTTATGCACACTCTCTGCTTCCTACGGAGCTCATGACTCGATCCATGACAACACTTTTCCCCAATGCCTTGAGCTGCCACTTTCTTTAACAGTCTCTGGTGCGGTACTCTATCAAAAGCCTTACTAAAGTCTAAATAAACAATATCGAATTCTTTATCGTGATCAACAGCCTCAAAGCTTTACTGAAGAAGGTTAATAAATTAGATAGGCAGGAACGGCCCTCGTGAATCCATGCTGGGTATCATTAATCAAATTATGGTTATCTAGATGGCTTCTAATAATATCAGCTATAATTGACTCTAGTAATTTGCCTACAATTGAGGTCAGGCTTATTGGGCGGTAGTTTGACGGTAGTGACTTGTCCCTGCTTTAAAAATAGGAATTACATTAGCCATCTTCCACATATCAGACACTACACCTGTTTGAAGAGATAAATAAAAAAGTTAGATATTGGTTCACAGAGTTCCATTTTGCATTCCTTAAGAACCTCTTGCAAAAGCTCATCAGGACCGGCGATTTATTTTGTTTCAGCGGTCCAGCTGTTTCATAATCATTTCGCTAGTGACTGTGATATTACATAAATTTATCTTCTTCTGGGCCTCTGTAAAAATTAATTACTGGGATATTATTAATGCTTCCTGTGAAAACCGAGAGAAAATAATTATTAAAAATAGAGCACATATCATTCTCCTTGTCAGTAAGATGCCCAAAGTTATTTTTAAGGGGACCTATCTTATCCCTAATTTTGTTCTATAAACCTGGAAAACTTTTGGGTTAGTTTTTGAATCCTAGCAACTTTAATTTCATAGTCCCGTTTAGCTTTTCTTATTCCCTTTTTAACGTCCCTCTTAATGTCAGTATACTG
>WNWK01055907.1:0-11147 GCA_009830355.1 Cherax destructor
TTAATTAAAAAAAAAAAAAAAAAGTTTTCTACTAGGTCAGACCCCGTGCTCCTTCCTTAAGAAAATGTAACCTGACCTGGCTGGGTCGGGGCTTGGCTTAACCCGGGGGGGAAGATTGGACTTGCCTCGCGGGGGCAGTAGGCCTGCTCAGTGTTCCTTTTTCTTATGTTCTTATTTTAAAAAAGCCTTTGACAATGTGACCTGGTGTGTCCCAAAAAATGCGGATAAAGGAAAACAGGAAAAGTTGGTAGATGATCTATAATTTCCAACAAGTGAACCGGTGATCCGAGTGTCTGGGCGAAAATTAAAAAGCTCTTTCCCCCAAAGGCCAGTCTGCCCCCCCCTTTCCTCATCCCTTATCGGACATAGAGGGGGATATAAGCCACAGTCCGGTCTTCCTTGCAGATGACACCCGTCGTTGACAGTGTCCCCGTTGAAGACCTGCAAGACTCCAACAGACAAAAACCAAATCTTTAAATGGGCTGCAGAAAAAATTTTAAGTTCAATGATGAAAATTTCAATTCTCAGATACGGAAAACGGAAAAATTAAAATCTCATCGGGTACAAAACTAATTCCAACCACCTGGAAAAACTAATGAAAAAGCCCGGGGGATTTTTTTGCTGAAAAATGACGGATGGATTGAGAACCTTCAAAACCGGGATGCAAGCCCATGTTGACACTTTACAGTGTTGTTCTATCTAGGCTGGAATATTGCCCCCTAACTGCACCTTTCAAGGCAGGTGAAATTGCTCCCCGAAAATGTGCAAAGAACCTCAGGCCCCGCATAACTAACCTAAAAGCAGGCGGGAAGATACATTTTTTATACACGTGGAAAATTCTCGAGGGTTAGTAAAAATTACACAAAAAACACTCCCTACGAAAGCAAAAGACTGGCAGGCGTGTTACATCCCCCAATGAAAACAGGGGGGCCACTACCCTTGAGGACCCAAAAAGTGTCAGGGCCCAAGTTTTTCAACTGCCCCCCGCATACATAAGGTTACCAACAAACCCCCCGGCTGTCTTCAAGCAGGACGGGACGGCACCAGTGGGGACCTGACCACCAGGCTGTGGTTCGTACGTTGGACTGGTGCCCCGTCACCTGGTTGATCAGGCTCTGGTCCCGAGGGCCGGTCACAGACCGGGGCCCAGGGGGTTGCCCCTGGAATTCTCCCCAGGTAAACTCAGGTATAACATCGACGTTGGGGGTCTGTACAATGCAATGTTATAGCGCCGTTGGGGGGAGCACGGGAGTGAATATAGCGTGGCAAAGTTCCTGGGCCGTCCACTCAGCTAATATCGATCTTTGGGGGAATCGACGAGGGTTTTCAACTTGCCCCCCGACACCAATATTTGGGTTCAAGTGCTTTTGACTTGTATATGACAATGGCCTTTAGATCCTAGGGGGGAGCTGGGGTTTGATTTTGGGTATTCTTTGCAGAAGTTTGTCTATAAATGTTGAATCATTTGGCACAAATACGTAGTTATCCTCATCATGGAGAAACGTGTTTTTTCGGGGTTTTCTACACTAGCTTCTAAAAAAATTACACTTACTCTCTTGATCAGTTTTTGGGGGAAACTAACTGACAGCTTTGGGAGGTGTGCCCCCCCTTATTGCTTGCAGCAAGTTTTTTCTGGAAGCCTCTTTCCCTTTTTTTGTGTTTACGTCTTTGCATCTCGTCATTTACTCATCAGACCATCAACTTTCTCATACGCAGCAGTTTCACACTGGCGATGGGGGTTATAGGAGGTCAAGGGCATTCACCCACTAGACAAAGGCAATATGGTGTCAGTGGCCGGGGGTCTTTTCAAGGTCATTAACTGGGCCACAGTCTTATGGAAGTTCCAAACACTGCAATACTTTAAAAACTCCAAACTACAGCACTTAACAAATAAAAAAAATAATTTAAAAAAGTATGGGAGACATATAATGATTGCAAATTGTTACTATTACAATCAAAACTAGGCGCTAAACCCATAGATGAGATGGAAAAGGGAAAAAAGATGTTAACAGGCTGTCTTGCACATCACAGTTGAAAGGAACCCCAATTACTCAAGAAAGTTTCATGAAACTGAACATCATGCAAATAAGTTGTTCACAGAAAAAAAAGCGATAATTTTATCCTGAACAAAATTTACTTAATGTTAAAAAATGCATAAGTTACACACTCAAGACAGATAATAGTACAATTTGAAATATAAATAGTTCGGGAATTTAAGTAAAATTTCAGTCTGAATGGAAAAATGTATTGGGGAAAAACAACAACACTAGGACAAGAACCCAAATTTTGCAACCGAATTATAGTTCAGCAAGACTGATTAATAAATGAAAAGTCCTGCATGGATTACCTGGGTGGCTTGGGGGCTTATTTCTCGTGCGGAAAAACATTCCCTTTACAGACACACCAATATAAGTGTCAAGGGGGTGAGGCACAGTGCCGTTTTGGTCATACACGGGGGGCCCCTCTTTGGGTTCCCAAAAACGCTCTCTTAATTTTCAAACCCGCCCCCAAGAATCAAACCAATTTACACAATGTATATGGAGTTAAAAGTTTCAAATTTTCATTGAAACAGGCGTGCCCACTGATAAGATGGCAAGGAAAATAGAAAAAAGGCTGACTCTTCGTACCACAGTTTAAAGGAAAAAAGTTACTCAAGAAAAAATGTTCAAAATGAACATCATGCAAGGTAAGCTTGTTCACAGTAAAAATGTAATCTTACCCCCAGAAAAAAATTAAAAAATGTTATAAAATAACAAGAGTTACGCTCACAGCACAGATTAATAGTAAATTTTAAATAGTTCTAGAATTTAAAAAGTCAAGTTTCAGTCTGAATGGGAAAATGTAGGGGGAAAAAAAAGCACAACATAGGACAAGCAATTAAAAATTTTTTAACTGTATTTGATAGTTCAGTAACACTGAGCGGAAAATTTCACTGGTTAAAAAATGTAAAGTCACTACACTGAAATAAACTCTGACCCCTTTTTTTAAAAGTCTTAATACAGGCTTACAGATAACGTTAACTGTCTCAAAAACGGCACTGTTGCTGAAGGTCAGAAATAATCCTAGTGTGAGGTGAGGAAAGTTATTGTATTTAACCTGGGGTGGGGGCAACCCCCACCACTACATAACACACCGTCTTCACAGGAGGGGCGATTACTATAATTAGTAGTTAGACTGTTGGGTTTACCCCTGACTCTTTCTTTTACTTCAGCTCTTCCTCTCCCGGTTATTCTTCTTCTTCCCCACTTCCCCCTCCCCCTAGTGGGTCCTTCCCCGGGAAGTCTGAACTAACTAACAAAGGGGGCGTTTTTTGGGGGCCGTCTGTTGTCATCTTGTCTCCTGTAGGATATTGTTTCTGGGCCTCGTGGACTTGCTGCATATTTGTTTGTCGGATATTATTCATATTCTAACTGTAGTGGAATATTGTCTTCAGTGTTTGTTTTGGGGGTTCCCAAGGCCCCAGACGGGGGTGTTTTGCTGCTCAGCCTTCTGGGGCAGGTACTGGGGCTGCTCCCCGTTGTGCTTAGCTTGTACCTTCATGCAGAATGGCGGTACAGTATCGTGAAGTGACACTGTAGCATTGAGTTGCAAAAAGGGTATATACCAGTCCAACGCTCTTCTTCTACCTCATAATCCGTAAAAATACGGCATTGATAATCAAGATATCTAGGGGGGGGCGCTCAACGGAAGAAGAGAATTTTCGAAAGCTGACAACGGCCCAAAAGTATATGAAAACTTGTTATAAATTCGGGGACAAAACAAATTCCGTCAGTGGTGGGGGAAAAAATGTCTCTAAATACATGGGGAAAAAAGTTTTTTTCCATTTGGGCGCGGGAAATTGATGTGGGACGCTTTAAAAGCATTATGGCGTCAACATGCAGGTGGGGCGTGGAATGATGGGTATGAGGTGTGCCGGGGGGAATATAGTCTAAAATGATTTAAGAACCCCTACCCCCTCGTACATTGTGTTACATAATTTCGAAAAAAAGAAGGGGAACATATGCTGGGAGGCATTCGCATTGTACTCTTATGAGCAATGGCGGCGGGGGCAAGGAAAAGGCGCGCCGAATGTGGAAAAGGGGAAAGGGGGGAAGGTAGGAAGCACACTAAACCCCACAGAAAGTGTGAAGGGCAAAAAAGTGGGTATATCGTGAAGAGACTTAGCGAGTTCTCACGTTATCGGGAAAAAGGACCCGGGAGTGGTGGGAGGCCCCCTTACTTTGTTAAGGGAAATCCAATTTGGTGATAATTTTGGATGGTTCTCACGTCAACAGTGGAGGGAAATCAGGGGTGGGGTTTAGGGGAACGGGGACAAGTCCAAAAAGGGTTTTTGCTGGGGAGGTGCGGTGATACCCCAAAGGGGACAGGGACTCAACAGGGGGTCCGGCCCGGAAAATCCGGCCATGGGGGCACGTCCCCGGGCAGGGGGTATAAAAAAAGTAGGGGTTGCGTTAAGAACGGAAAAAGGAACATAAAAAGGTAGGGGAAGGGAAAAAGATGTTAGGAATGGGGATAAAGTAAAGGAACAGGACAAGGTATCATGAAATTGGAAGGGAAGAAAACAGGACGCCAAGGGGGAAAAACCCCTTTTAATTTTTTCAGGATTTTTTCTTTAAATGTAAATGGAGCTGGGGAGAAAAAAAGGAAATGGTTACAGGTAAGTCTTCAAAAAAAAATGCTGTGGATGTGCTTTCATGGAGCATAATTATCGGTATAGGGGTGGTTCCTGGATATAGTGTTTTGCGGGTAGTGCAGGGTCTTTCAAGGGGGGAGTGGCGGGCTTAGTTAAGGAGAACAGATCTTTTCAGTTGTTGAGATGGGAAAGGGGTAGTGAGGTAGAGTTGTAAGGGTGGTGGCAGGGGGGGTTTCGGGTTTCTTTCATTGGGGTGTATCCCCGGGTATTGTAATAGGGGGAAAAAGGGGGGTATGTGAGGAACCACTTAATTTATTTATTAGTTGCCTGGGTAAAATGGGAGAGCTAACTGCATTTAGGAATGGTTGGAAAAAAAGGGGGATGTGTTTGAGTGATTGGGGGTGTGTTGGGGGGGGGAGGGTTTTATGTGGTGGGGAGGGGGTTTGATTGATTACATTTTGCCGACGGGGCCCCCTCTGGATGAATATATGTTTCAGGGTAATAAGTGTAGGTGGGGTTCAATGTGTGGATGTAGGATTTCCCCGGGCCATAGGGGTGTGTTATTGTTTGGGTTGGAAGGGTATGGTGAAGTGGTGTGTTGGATATTAAAAGAATGTAAAAATTTGGAAAGGGGGAAAAAAAATGTATAATTTTGGGATATGGTGGAAACTATTAGGGGGAAAGGTCGGGTTAGGAGGACATATTGCATGGGGGGTAGCTGGGGAAACCTGCCATTCAGAAATATTATAGGGAAAAAGGAAAGGGGGGAGCAAGGGGAAATAGGGGGGGCAAAATTTTGGGGGGAAAATTGGGGGGGAAAGGGGAAATAAACAGATGGTAAATAGAAGTAAAAAAGATAGGGTTAAGGAAATACAAAATGAACGATTTGATCAATCCGTGTGAAGGGGGAATGGAAAAGGGTGTTGTGGGATAAACCTTGGGGGCGTGTTGAAAAAATGGGGAAAAGTAGAAATGGTATGTTAATAAACATTTGGAAGTTCAGGATGAAATCGAGGATAAAAAAAGGGGAAATAATGAAAACAACAGAGGCAATGAGTATGTATGGGGTGTATGGTTTCGAAATTTTTAAAAACAAATTTTGGAGTGTAAGGATGTGAGTAAGCTATTAGATAGTGTTGAATCTGTTGTAACAAAAAAAGATAGGATGAATGGGTGGTGCAATAAGTGAAGATGAGTTTTAGAACATTAAATGGTATGGTATGCGTAAGTCCCAGGAGTGGATGGATTGCCTAATGATTTTTTTGTGGTAAAAAGGAAGCTTAAAAGGGGAAAGTGTGGTGCGTTTTTTTGGGATGAAGGAAAAAAAGGGTGCATGGGGGAATCTAAAAAAACAGGAGTGGTTTGTTTTGTCGTGGGATGGGGGGGGGAGACTTTGGGGTATGGGCCCCCGTCTATGATGTGTCGGATTATAAGTTGTTTGAAAAGTGTTGGGGGAAAAGGATTAAAGTAATTGGAAAAAAAAAAAAAAAAGGGCAATTTTGGTATTGGGGGGGTGTATAAATGGGGTTTTTCATAGTTTTTATTTTATTGATGAAAGTGAGGGGGGGTATTGGCAGTGGATTGAAGCGGCGTATGATAGCGTTATGGGGAAAAGTTAGGGGCTTGAAAGCAGGGTTTTGGTAGGAGATGTCGATGGGCAATTATTTATAGTGATGCGGTTTCGAGTGCAAGTGAATGGGAAGTTAGGTGGTACAGTATGTATGGGAAAAAAGGGTTAGGGGGGGGTCCCCCTTGTCTCAAATGTTATTCTTCTTAAAAATCCGATGTATCAAGTGGTGAATGGGGGCAGGAACAGGCTGTGGGGAGGTTTGGGGCTGAATAGCAGGTCAAAGTTTTTGGATACGTGGATGACAAAACTATTTTGGTGAAGTGTGAGGAAGGCTGGTTGAGTAAGTGCGGTTTTGGAGAAGGGAAAAGGCAACAGGAATGAGCATAAATTTGTAAAATCTAATTTTTGGATAGGTCTTGGTAGGGGGTGGTTGGTAGAAGGTTGGTTGGAATGTGGTTGAAAGCTTAAAGTTTTGGGGGGGATCTTTTTTGGATAGTTATGGGGGGCGTCAAGAAAAAGCAGAGAATGTAATAAGAGGCGCAATGAGAAGGATGGGGGTTGGAGTGGGGGATAACTATTTTCAGGGGGGTTTTGTGGAAACACCTTGCTGTATAGTAAAATTTGGCATGTTGCGGCGTTTATCCAATTTTAGAGAAGATGTGGTTGGTTTTGAGAAAAGTCTTGGGTACGTATGGGGATATGGAAACACTGGTTGGGAAAGGGGTGTGGTGGTAAAAAAAATGAGATGTGGGGGTCGGGGGTTATTTTTAAAAAACCCAAAGGGGGAAGTATTAAGGTTGCTATCTAAAAGGGGTTGGGAAAAAGGGGGGAGATAATTTATCGTAATGTGAGGAATGGTGGCGGGGGAAGGATTTGTACATTGTGAGGATATGTTGTGCACAATGTGCATCTAAACCGAAGAGGATGGGGGGACATTGGAAAAAGCTGGTGGGGGTTGTGGTAGAGAATGTCTAATTTCCCGTGTATGATTGGAGGTATATGGGGGGTTTAAAGGGGAAGAAATTAAAACCCCGTTTAAGAAGTGATGTACAATTCTTGCACGGAATATTTTCGAAATCAGCTTATTTGGATGGGGTGCTGGGGGCTCGATTAATTTTGTGGGAAAAAACCTCTTATCATGGGGTGTATTTTTTTGAACATCTGGGGACTATCAGGGTGGCTGGCACAGTTAAAAAGGATGATGGTGGGGGGGGGGTACATCCATTGAAATTCCTGAGTTTAGATTAGGTACGGGAATTTTGGGTTTTTTACATGGCATTGTTTGTAAATACCTCATGGGGGAAAGAAGGGGAAGACTGGACAAACGGATAAGGACCATTAGCAATTGCCCCAAATAAAAGGAAGAAAGGTTTTATATAAAGGCATGGACGAGGTGTTTTCAGGATGTGTATGGGGGGTTTTCTAACAGTTGTTGGATTTGATGCGGTGTAGGTGAAAAGGGCTGTTCTTCTGGGGGGGGAAAAATAGGGGGTAGAAAAATTTGTTTGGGATACGGTGACAACAGGGTAAAATTTTTTTTTTTTTTTTTACAATGACCAAAAGGGTTTTTTTGTTGGAATGGGGGTTTGGGGAAGTTATTAAAGGGGAAAAATTAAAATGGTTAAAACTGTGGTGACTCCTGTTTTTTTTTTTATTTGTGTTTATGTTTTTTTTTTCCTGCTTTGCAATTTATGGATTTGGTTGCAGTACTATAATAATCTACCTGTAGTAAGGTACAAGATGTAACGGGGAAAATTTTTTGCACTGGTGGATAAGAATGCTAAAATTTTGGATATATTTGTTTTTAAATTTTTTGTGTTTCGGAGACTATAGCATACTTTCGAGATGTCACTTTGTATGTAATAGGTAATACTGTTTTTTCCTATTTTTTTTTGGATAAAAAAAAGTCGGGGAAAAATTTTTGTGGTATTTTGGTTCAACATAATTGTGTAGCATTTGCATTTACATTAATGTATAGTGGTTGTAAAGTTTTTAACTGTGTGGGTTTTTTGGTTCGCATGTAGGTCCCATAAGGATGAATGTTCTCTGAATAACGAAAGGAAGTAATATGTGTAAAGTACCTTGCTGTATTTTATATTATGTTAAGGGTGATAGTGTACTGAGATGTCAGTGAGACAGTTATAGTTTGCATGTTTCATCTTGAGGACAGCAATACTGTGGTTTAGGATTCCCCGTGCTATTCTTAATAAATATATTGGAGTGTGATACCATATAATTGTATATGAAGTCCTTAGTTTATTTTTTTTAAATTTTATAATTTTTTTTCTTGTCAGAATGCAGGGGGGTGCATGAAAAAAATTACTGGGCAATGTACAGTTATGATTTCAATTGTGTTTAGGATTAAGGGTAGGGGGTTATTATAATTATTTTTATTTTTATCATCAAAGATTTCGGGGGGGGTTTATGTTAGGAAGGTCAAGGGGGGAAATTTTGGTGATTGTTCATGCTTTTGATATGTTCATGTTCACGAAAGGGTTTTTTTATCCGGGTTTTGGGTTTCATTTTTTTACTAGTGATTGTTTTTTTCATAGAGGCCCCTTTAAAATAATGGGAAAATATATTGTTATAGTGTCAGTTTGGGTGAGTGCTATGTTTTTTTGGATATGTAAATTTTTTGATAATTAAAAGCTTCATATGTTTGGAACCCCTTATTTTTTAAAATGTAATACCTGTCTGTAATGTACTTAGGTTAAAATTAAGGAAATTATTAGAATAACACAAAGGAATAATATGTGTTTTTAAAAGTATAATAATGTAATTTTATATACTATTAGGGTGTGGTGTGCAGTGTACCATGTCAGTGAGCCGCCCCAGTTTTTATGTTTCTTCTTGTAGAACTTTTCCCCCGTTTTGGATTATCTATGTTAATCTTTACTAAATATATGGTAAATGATACCATATAATTTTTATCGTAGTGTTGATTATTATTGTGATTTTTAAAAATTTAAAAACTTGACAAATTCAAAAAGGTGCATAGAAATAATGGTATCGTATAATATACAGTTCTGATTTCAATTTAGTGTATATTTAGGGAGGGTTATTTTATATTTGATTTAAAAAAAAATTTTAGAGGGGGTTTTATGTTGGGAAAGGGTTTGGGGGAGGGGATTTGCATTTGAAAATTTTCTATTTTTCTGAGGCACCTTGATTTATGAGGAAAAATGATCATGCTAGTAACAATATATTTGTGGTGAGTTTTATTTTGGGTTATCATATAAATTATTTGGAATTATAAGCGTTCATATGTTTAAATTTCCCCTTATTAAATGTACATATACCTTTCTTAAATAAAAAAAAAAAAAAGTTCGGGGGTTTAAGTCAAGTTTCAGTCTGAAGGGAAAAAAAGTTTGGAAAAAACAAACATAGGACAAAAACCCCCTTTTGCAACCGTAATTGATATTCAAAGCAGTTAAAAAAAGAAAAGTCACTGGGGATTTGGGGGGTTGGTTTTATTTTCGTGCAGGAAAAAATTCCCCTTTACTAGACACCCCAAAAAATGTCAATGGCATGAGGCACAGTGCCCTTTTCAAAGGCATAAATGGGCCACATCTTCTGGAAGTTACCAAACACTGCAATACTGAATTTTTAAACCTGCAGCATACCAAAAATAAACCCAATTTACACAATGTATAGGTAGATATTTTGATTGCAAATTGTTACTATTGCAATCTTTAAATTGGCGCTAACCCACTAGATAAGATGGAAGGAAAATAGAAATAACAGGCTGACTCTTCTACCACATTTAAAATAACCCCGTTCCAAGAAAAATGTTCATGAAACTGAACATCATGCAAGAAAAATTGTTCACAGAAAAAAAAATAATCTTACCCTGAGCAAAATTAACTTAATGTTATAAAATAGCAAAGTTGCTCACAGCACAATTAATAGTGAAAATTTTAAATAGTTCTAGCAATTTAACGTAAATTTTTAGTCTGAATGGGAAAATGTATTAGGAAAAAAGCACAACACTAGGAAAAACACAATTGTGTAACTGTATTTGATAGTTCAGTAACACTGGGGAAATTTTCACTGGGTTTAAAAAATTAAAAGTCACTACACTGAAAAAACTCACCTTTTTTAAAAGTTTAAAACAGGCTTACAGAAAATTAACTGTCTCTAAGCGAAACACTGTTGCTGAAGGTCAAAAATAATCCTAGTGGGGGTGGGGAAATTTTTTTAAAAAATTTTACGTGGCCCCCCCCCTATCCAACGTCTTCACAGGAGGCGTTATATTTAAAAGTTGACTTTGGTTTATCCTGACTCTTTTTTTCTTTGCTCTTCCTCCGTTATTCTTCTTCTTCCCCCTTCCCCCCCTAGTGTTCCCCTGAAGTCTGAACTAACTAACTAAAAGGGGGTTTTTTGGGGGGGTCTGTTGGCATCTTGTTTTTAGGTTTGTTTGCTGGGCCTGTGGACTTGCTGCATATTTTCCCTTTGTGGATATTATTGCATTTCTAACTGTAGTGGAAAAATTTTCTTCAGTGTGTTTTATTTCTTTTCCAAAAGGGCACTGAGAATTTTCGCTGCTGTTCTGGGGCAGGGGCTGGGGGGCCCCTCGTTTTTCTGTCCTTGTCCTTCATAGCAGAATGGGGGTCAAATAAATTGGAAATGAACACTGTACTGAGTTGCTACAAGGAGCTATTCCCGTCCCCCCATCTGTACTTCCTGCTATAATCCTGACAAAAAAGGGATTGATTCAAGATATCTATGGTGGGCTCCGGAAGCAGAAATTTTGTCAAGCTGACAACTGGCCAAGTATATGGCAGCTTGTTGATAAATTGAGGGGAAGCTTACAAATTTCCGTCAGTGGTGGTGAGATGAAAGATGTCTCTCAGGGACAAAAGGGTTAAAGTTAATTTCCTTTGGCGCAGGAATGATTTGGGGGGCATTTAAAAAAATTTTGGGGGGGTTAACAGCAGTTATGGG
>WNWK01055908.1:0-11147 GCA_009830355.1 Cherax destructor
AACTACACTGGTCGCCCCCCTCATTACCTGTGATAGATTGTTATAACATATCTGCTGCAATAAACGAGCTGTGATATACGAGACGTCGCAGATTCTGTGAGATCTGAGAGCACTGACACGAGGCACTCTCATCTGTTTATATCACAAAACTGTATTATCAACATAAAATATCTATTACATTATGGAAGCAGTGAGTGCTAGAATAAGGCGGATATATCGTCGCCTGTGACAGAACAATGTTGTTGTCATTCGTAAACCTTCCAAACCTAATTGTTCTGCATGTATATTGTCTATGTTACTCTACTTTTCTTGTGTATTAATCTATTGTTCATGTGTTATTGTACTGTTTTATGTATTACTAATCTGCTTTTGCATATTATTGTACTGTTTTTTTTTTTGGGAGATAAAGGGATTCTGGGAGAAAATGAATTCCATTATGGAAGTCACTGTTGTGAAAGACGTAACAGGAAAGTTTGGAGCAGCATGTGAACTGTAGAGTGACACACACAAGGTACAATAAGGTGCAAAAATTATACGGTGGTCTGGTGGCTAGAGCTCTCGCTTCACACACGGAGGGCCCGGGTTCGATTCCCGGCTGGTGGAAACATTTCAACGTGTTTCCTTACACCTGTTGTCATGTTCACCTAGCAGCAAATAGGTACCTGGGTTGTTAGTCGACTGGTGTGGGTCGCATCCTGGGGGACAAGATTAAGGACCCCAATGGAAATAAGACAGACAGTCCTCGATGACGCACTGACTTTCTTGGGTTATCCTGGGTGGCTAACCCTCCGGGGTTAAAAATCCGAAGAAATCTTATCTTATCTTATCTTATCATATTAATGAATCGTTCTTGTACGTTGCAGTGCTATTTTGTATGTTACTGTATAATTTTTGCACCTTATTGTACCTTATGTGTGTGTCACTCTACAGTTCATATGCTGCTCCAAACTTTCCTTTTATGTCTTTCACAATAGTGACTTCCATAATGGAATTCATTTTCTCCCAGAATCCCTTTATCTTACTCTACAAAACTAATACAAATAATAGACAGAAACAAAAAAACTATTTTTTTTAAATGTTGGACTGGTAAGCCAGAGAAAGGCCTCGGTCAGTTGAGCAAAAGCTGACCTAACCCAAAACAATAACTCTCTGAGAATTAAGCCGTCCATTACGAAAGTTTGGATGTGTTGACATAAGTCATGTCTTTTACAACAAAGAACTCACTCTGTCAGCCACAATTCTCTCATAATAAAGAGGAAATAGACAAACACATACTGTTTAATTTACTAGAAAAATACTTTATAATTGTGTTGTAATTTCTGTACAATGTTTCAGTAGCTACGACAGTTTTAAAAGTTTCCTTTCATCATTGAAAAGCTTATTAGCTTTTGCAGTTTTAAAGATTACTTTGTTAAAGGACAGGAGTCACTTTGGTTACAGTAGCTAGTGAATGATCTCTTAGTATCTTATTCACATCTCACTTACCTCAATATCTATATATTAATACACAAAAATATCTACATCTCATCAATTAGAAATCTACGTTTTATATCTATATTGACTCCAATTTATCAAAATTGTAGTTGAGTGATGGGATGGGAAGTTCCTTCCTCCCTTGCAAATTGAAGCCGGATTGGTTGTTAGGTGATTACAATCTCCCCTTTTTTTTTTTTTTTTTTTATTTTATTTTATTGATAACACTTATATACAAATACAATGTTTTCCACCACCAATAAACAAGTATGCCTTACAAAACTTTGACATACATAACCACATAACAATAACCCCAAACTCATTACATTAAAGCGCCAATAACACCTATTGGTCACCCAAACATAAACCAAGTGTAGATTCCTCTGTACCAACAGCAAGGTACACGTCTCAACCCATCGCCTCGTCACCACTCAAACTACACACATACCCAACATACCATCAACTACATCTACACACATCAACTTAACTAACAATATAATGATATGTACCTTTGCAATGGTACACAAAACGTTACAACGTTCTGGAGTGGAATCACAGTCAGTGGCCTCCACTCCATTACAACAGATATTAGAGCCAGGAAAAAAAGACCCCCCTCATACCACCAATACCACCAATCCAACTACATTCATCTTTGCTAATATACAGGGTCTAAAGCCAGCAACAAACAACAAGGTACCTTACATTCGTGGACTGCTTACAGAGTCAATGAAATATGGATCCTGGCTACAACCTATACAGGTGTGACAGAGTGAATAGGCAAAAAGGGGGGGTTGGCCTGTATATCACAGAGTCACTTATATGTTCAGAACTACTAAATGCCTCAAATGATGTAGTTGAAGTATTAGCAATAAAGGTCGAGAATCAAAACCTGGTCATCGTGGTTGTCTACAAGCCCCGGATGCAACGTCCCAACAATTCCAGGAACAGCTTCTGAAAATTGACCACTGTCTGGAAAATCTTCCAGCTCCTGCCCCCAACATCTTGCTACTGGGGGATTTCAACCTCAGGCACCTAAAATGGAGGAACATTGCAAACAATGTGGTAGCAGAGAAAACACCAGGAGGCAGCTCCGATGAAAATTCACTCATGCATGAACTTTTAAATCTCTGCACCAAGTTCACCTTAAACCAGCAAATAGTAGAGCCCACAAGATTAGAGAATACGCTGGACCTCATCTTCACCAACAATGATGATCTGATACGAAATGTCATCATATCAAAAACAATATACTCAGATCACAACATAATAGAGGTCCAGACATGCATGCGGGGAGCTCCAGATCAACAAAATGTGATCAGCCGTGAGGGAGCTTTCTCCAAATTCAACTTCAATAACAAAAACATAAGGTGGGACCAAGTAAACCAAGTCCTAAATGATATAAACTGGGAAGATTGCCTAAGCATCACGAATCCCAACCTATGTCTAGAACAAATTAACTCTGTGGTACTTGAGGTTTGCTCAAGGCAAATTCCCTTAAGGAAAGGAGGAGAAGATGCAAACTAGAAAGAGAGGCGCTCCTATACAGGCGAAGGCACAGAATAACGGAGCGGCTACAGGAGGCCAATATCTCTGAAATACGTAGGGAGACACTAGTCAGAGAGATAGCAAACATCGAATTAAAACTAAAGGAATCTTATAGGAATCAAGAGACACGGGAAGAACTAAGAGTAATAAATGAAATTGAAAGAAACCCTAAGTATTTCTTTTCCTATGCAAAATCAAAGTCGAGAACAACAACCAGTATTGGGCCCCTACTTAAACCGGATGGGTCCTACACAGATGACAGCAAGGAAATGAGTGAGTTACTTAAATCCCAGTATGACTCAGTCTTTAGCGAGCCACTAACCAGACTGAAAATCGAAAACCTAAATGATTTTTTCATGAGAGTGCCACAGAACTTGACAGACGCATGCCTTTCTGACATCATCACTACGCCAAATGACTTTGAAAAGGCAATAAATGACATGCCCATGCACTCCGCTTCAGGCCCAGACTCATGGAACTCCGTGTTCATCAAGAACTGCAAGAAGCCCCTATCACATGCTTTTAACATCCTATGGAGAGGAGCATGGACACTGGGATCGTCCCGAGCTACTAAAAACAACAGACATAGCCCCGCTCCACAAAGGGGGCAGTAAGCAATAGCAAAGAACTACAGACCAATTGCGCTAACGTCCCATATCATAAAAATCTTTGAAAGGGTTCTAAAAAGCAAGATCGCCACCCATCTTGATACCCATCAATTGCACAACCCAGGACAGCATGGGTTTAGAGCAGGCCGCTCCTGTCTGTCCCAACTACTGGACCACTACGACAAGGTCCTGGATGCTCTAGAAGATAAACAGAATGCAGATGTTATATACACAGATTTTGCAAAAGCCTTTGACAAGTGTGACCATGGTGTAATAGCACACAAATGCGTGATAAAGGAATAACAGGAAAAGTTGGTAGATGGATTTATAATTCCCTAACACGTAGAACACAAAGAGTAGTAGTCAACAGAGTAAAGTCTGAGGCAGCTACTGTGAAAGCTCTGTTCCACAAGGCACAGTACTTGCTCCCATCCTATTCCTCATCCTCATATCAGACATTGACAGGGATATAAGCCACAGTGCTGTGTCTTCCTTTGCGATGACACCTGAATCTGTATGACAGTGTCCACCGTTGAAGACACTGCAAGACTCCAAGCAGACATAAACCAAATCTTTAAATGGGCTGCAGAAAACAATATGAAGTTCAATGATGAGAAATTTCAATTACTCAGATACGGAAAACGTGAAGAAATTAAAATCTCATCGGAGTACAAAACTAATTCCAACCACACAATAGAGCGAAAAACTAATGTCAAAGACCTGGGAGTGATCATGTCAGAGGATCTCACCTTCAAGGACCATAACAATGTAGCAATTGCATCTGCTCGAAAATGACAGGATGGATAATGAGAACCTTCAAAACCAAGGATGCCAAGCCCATGTTGACACTTTACAGATCGCTTGTTCTATCTAGGCTGGAATATTGCTGCACACTAACTGCACCTTTCAAGGCGGGTGAAATTGCTGACCTTGAAAATGTGAAGAGAACCTTCACCGCACGCATAAGTGCGATAAACCACCTCAACTACTGGGAACGCTTGAAGTTCCTAAACCTGTACTCTCTAGAACGCAGGCGGGAGAGATACATTATTATATACACATGGAAAATTCTCGAGGGCTTAGTACCAAACTTGCACACAAAAATCACTCCGTACGAAAGCAAAAGACTCGGCAGGCGATGTAACATCCCCCCAATGAAGAGCAGGGGTGCCACTAGCACGTTGAGGAACAACACAATAAGTGTGAGGGGCCCAATATTGTTCAACTGCCTCCCAGCATACATCAGGGGGATTACCAACAAGCCCCTGGCTGTCTTCAAGCAGGCACTGGACAGGCACCTCAAGTCGGTACCTGATCAGCCGGGCTGTGGTTCGTACGTTGGACTGCGTGTGGCCAGCAGCAACAGCCTGGTTGATCAGGCTCTGGTCCAACAAGAGGCCTGGTCACAGACCGGGCCGCGGGGGCGTTGACCCCTGGAATTCTCTCCAGGTAGACTCCAGGTAGGTAGACACAACTAACATGTCTGACTATAAAATAAAACCCTTTCCCCAATTAAATCAACAATAACACCAACCACAAACCCCTCGCAACACATTTCCCCCCTTTTACCCCTATCCTATTAACAACCATACCTCAATTCATTCTCCACACACACACACATATTTAGACAAAATAAACAAAAATATGTGCTACCCAACCGCACATAAAAACAAACCTCACACCATTCCGACCTCATAACATGAGGCCATTGTTAAGAATAACCAATAATATCATTATACAACATATAAGAACAACACCATCCTACCACACGAAATAATGCGTTCATTAACACACAAAAAGCTTATCCTTACATGTAACTCATGGTTAACCCCTCATATCTATGCCCATCACATAAAGAAAAAGTTACTACCACACACAAAAACAATAATATGAAAACGTGTAATAAATTATCATCCTGTAACCGTTCCAAGAAGATACCATACCCTGAGGTCCACCTAAGACCCCCTTACATTTACACCCAACACTACACCATTAACATTTAGACAGACAATTCCGAAGTAAAAGCACCTCAGCCTATAACCCGTTGAAAAAACAACCCCTCCACCTGACGTCCTATTAACTGAACCCCCTACCCTTCCCTTCCAATCCTATCCACTCATGCCTGTCCCCCAACTAACCTCGACACCACCCTCACCCAACCCCTCCTCCATACCCTCCTACCCTATCCCACCCCTTACCCCTTAAACTATACACTGTCAAGTCCCTGTACACCTGAGAAAAAGCCCCCTCCCATGCTCTACCATATAAAGTCTTATTCCTACACTTAGTCCTAAAAAAAGCCGCTCTCAATGCCCCTATACGCTCCCTCCCCTTCTTATCCCTGAGACACCAAGACAAAAATATATAATCCAAAACCAAATATGAGAAACTCCTACGTGTGCTGTCTGAAAACTGACCCAAGTCAAAACTCAAAGCCCTTAAAACAGAAACCTGTCCCCCACCTATCTGTCTCAACACCCTAACCCCCAAACCATTCCCTCACCCCCTGCAAATCACTCCAAAAATAGATAACGTGATACACCGTTTCCATTTCCCCACACCTACTACATACCCCATCACGTACGATTCCCATAATAAATAATTGCGCTTTTGAAGCTAAACATCCCTGCAAAAACCTATACCCTGTCTCCCGTACTCTTGGTTTCAATTTTAATTTATGTAACCACCTCCAAATACTTACCCAATCATACAGAGGATAAACCCCACTCCCCTGCACTACCCTCCCCTCCAACCCCATCCTATCCAATCTTTTAACCCTACTCTTACCAGGCTCCCTCATCACCATTAAACCCCTCAATATCGCTTCACACAACAGGATGTCTTTCCCCTCCCACCATCTTCGTACCTCCTTTATTACCAACCCCATCTGTCGACCCCCAACTCCCCCTCTCCGCAAAAATTCATGCCTCACGAAAACGCTATGCAACCTACATCTCAACGGTATCAACCCCAGACCCCCCACCTCCTTTGTGTTTCCACAACCTCTCTGCTTACCCAGTGCCTCCCATGCCCCCATATAAAACTCAGTACTTGACCCAACAATCTCCTCACGTCCACCTCCAATAAGGGATACACTACCGCCCAAAACCACAATTTACTATATACCAATACATTAACAACTATGACTCTCTGCAATAAGGTAACCTCCCCCACTCCCCAACCTCTCATCCTCCCAATAGCCCCATCTACCGCTGTCCTGGAGTTTACCTCCCTCGCCCTAAAATGTATACCACAAATTTTAATCATATACACACAGCTCCAACCTCTTCTTAACCACAACGTACTGCCACACCAGTTACCTACCTCCAATAATTTTTATTTTACCCTGTTGACTCTCATCATTGTCCCCGCTCCAAACCATTCTACCAAATCATTCAACCTACCCAATTGCCATTCCTTGCTAACAAAAATCGTTGTATCATCAACGTAACCAACTACCCCCCACCTCCTCCACACCCGCAGCTACCTCCCCCAACTCTTTCTCCACTAATCTATAAAATGGATCCTGTAAAAGAGCAAAAAGGATCTGCAACAGAGGACAAACCTGCCGCAGACCCTTCTTCATTTCCACCACACTTCCAACCTTCCCATTAATCTGCACCCTTATCAAAGCACCTGCATACAGCGTCCCCACCCATCTCACCACCTCGTCCCCAAAACCTTGTCTCCCCAACACTTCCAACAATATGTCTCTATCTACCCTATCATATGCCCTCTGCCAATCCAAACCTAACCCCCCCCTCCTCGCTATTTTCAACAAACTGTTTAACATGCCTATGCCCTGTTCGAATACTCCTTCCTGGTACCCCAAATTGTCCCCCATGCAAAACTCCCCCTAAACGTCTCTTAATTCTATTTGTCAATATTTTCACGAAAATTTTATAGTCAGCAGTTAACAAAGCCAAACCTCTATAATCACTTAAACCTACTGGTGAATCTCCCTTTGCCACCAAAACAACAACCCCAGTCCTCATTGATACACCCATAAAACCTTCCTCCCGCAACCCATTAAACAACCGAACTAAAACCCCTTTCAAAGCCTCCCAATGAGTCACATACAAATCCCCCGGCAACCCATCTGCTCCTTTCGACTTCCCCAACCTCAACCCCATCACAGCCTCTCTCACCTCCTCCTCCAAGATCACCTCCCCACATTACCTCCCCTCCTCCACACTCAACAACCTACCCTGACCCTTCAATAACTTATCCCGCTCCGTCTGATGCACCTCTCCTGTCTGACATTGAACACGAAACCGACCTTCAGCATACCCCCCCATACCCTCCGTCGTTTGCAACACCCTCCCTCCTGATACCCTTCCACCCTTCCTCTACCTTCAGCGACGATATCAACATCCCCTCCTACGCATCTGAAAATTCCTTAATACCACTTTCGATGCCTTGTCACCCCACAAAACCTGCTCCATTCCACTCCTAACCGTAAAGCCTGAAACCTTTCCTCTTGCAAATCCTTTAACCTTCCTCTCAATTCCAAAACCTCTGCCCTACCTCTTCCCCCAATCCCCAACCTGATAATCCCTCAACAACCCTTCCAAATACCTCTGATACCCATACCTACTCCTACATTCATCCCTTGCAACCCAGCCATAAAACTTCCGGTTCCTCCTTTCCAGTCTCCATCCACCATTGTACAACCCCATCCCGCATTCCCTACCCCTCCTTCCACCCCCCACCATTCATCAAAAGCTCACTCCCACCTTCCTTTCCAACAACCTTGTATTCAATTTCAAATAACTCTTATAAACACGCACCACTCCTTCCCATCCTCCTTCAAACAAAACCCCTCTATGATCCGAAAATCCCATGTCCACACAATCCACCTTCCTAACCTCAACTAATCTCGACACATATATTCTATCCAGCCTATCTGCGTAATCGTTCCTCACAAAAGTGTAGTCAACCTCCCACCACATCAACCACCCCCACCGCACCCAACACGCCCCTTAATGACTCCAACACACACCCACCACCTCCCCGCGGCTCCACATCCCTGACCCTAATCACACTATTCCAGTCACCTGCAATAATGGAAACCTGGGCCAATCCTCGGACAGCATACACCAACTCATTATTGACAAAATCATCCTTCCCCCTCCTATTACTTACAGCTGGCATATACACTCCCAAAAAACTCACCTGCATCCCATTCCACTCCCCATTTACCCTGACCACGCATCCACCAACGTCCTCCCAAGACTCTAATTTGAAAGGACTAGTCTCACGTATGCCTACCAAAACCCCTCCCTTCAAAGCCCGAGCATCACTAGCAAAAATCCTATACCCTTTAACCATAAGATCAGAACCCTTCCTATAATTATTCTCTTGAATGAACACATCTACCTTCCACATACTCAAAGTAACCTCCACCCATTGACGCTTAACCTCATTCCTAAGACCATTAACGTTAATAGTTACACACCTGAAATGTAAGGCTGAAGTTTTCCCTTATGCTTCAGTACTCTCTTGTCGAATTTAGTTAATACCTCACTGTCTCTCTCCCCTCTACCCCTCCCACCCTCCTTAGCCTCCCCTACACCTCCATAACCCTTCGATTTAGCACCTTTCCCTTGTACTACGTCAGCCCACACTTTTTTTCCTGATCGTTGGCCAGCTGTCAACAATTCCTCCGTAGATTCCTCACCAGGCCTTTTCCTAGACACACCCCTCTCCTCAAGTAATTCCATCTCCTCTTCCCTATGTACCTCAGCTTCCACCACAGTTACATTAGCAACAGACACTTCCTGACACTCATGCACCGTCCCTAATGCCCCTTGAGGCTCCAGTGAAGGACCACCTTGCACCAAATCTCGTAAATTTCTCAATAGCTCAGCCTCTTCCCCAGGCAATCCCTGCTGCTCACCATCCGACGCCATACTATGCACCTGCAATGCCTCCGTTGGCACCACCACCTCCCTGTCCACCGCATTCTCCATGCGGTCCACCTTCGCACTCCAAGACTGCCGCACCACGCCCTCCTGTCCTCCATCCACTCGTTGCTCTTCCGTCTGTATAGCTGATTCTACCTCCGTCCTTCCTCCGACCTCCACATCCACACCGGTCCTCACGTCCTGCTTCCGCTAAATGTCCCTGGAGGCCACACAAACGACAAGTACAGGCTTGCCCAACATATGTCACATAAATCTGTGTGCGAAAATCAGCAATTAAGACATAAGACGGAATTGGTTGACGCAACGTCATCTTCACAGAGTATGTCCCTTTGAGCATACCAGCGTATGGCCCGTTACCCCACCGGCCAACAGTTACAGCATGTACTATACCGTATTGTTGCATAACACCAGTCACATCACATTCCGTCGCCTCGAATGACACGTTTCGCAACTTTATCCACTTGTATTGCACCGACACATCACGGACACATACCACCAGGCCCGTCACGACCTTCAGCCGTTGATCCTGGAATTGATCCACAATCCGATGATAAGCAGCCATGCATGCAAATTTAGCAAAAATCCTGCGCGCCCTGTTGAGTGCAGTCCCGCAAAGTTCAGAATGCTCAATGCACAGCACATCTCGCAAAATCGCTGGCAGGATCACTTCAGCATTTGACGGGTACACCGCTCCCAAGAGTACTTCAATCCCGATCGTGTTTACCCTCCGCCTATACCCGTCCGCCATTGTAGGGTATAAAGATGCACAACCTGTCCGACAGAGGCCACCACTAACACCCGCACACAACCAGGGCTGGGCGATGAATGTTCTCCCCCTTGTTAATAACCCGGGCATCTCCCATGACCTGCTCTTAATGTGTTTGCTTGTTTGTGTGCGCGTGTGTGTAAATGTGGTTGAATATGTGTATATAAATGTGTGTGTACCTCTGTGTGTGTACTTACCTATATGTGGTTGCAGAGGTCGATACATAGCTCCTGGCTATGCCTCTTAGATGGTCGCTACTAGGTTCACTCTCCCTCCCGGCTCCAAGAGCCTTATCGTACCTCTTCTTAAAGATATGTATAGGTTCTGCCTCTACTACTTCACTCTCCAGATTGTTCTACTGAAATATCTTGTCAAACCCAGCAGTTATTTCAGTCATAAACTGTTTTATATAGTAGTGGTATTTCCAGTACTGTCATGGTTACTAAAGTGGTCTGCAAAGTCCAGTCTATAAGACTGTTTTAGTGTTCAGGAATTTAGTGTCCTTATTGCAGTTGTTTTATTATAATTGTTTTAATATTAACAAAAAATATAATAGAACAGAATTTTTATTATTATAATAATTTAAAACGTAATAATAATAATGATAACAATAATAATGAAAATCTGAAAAATGGTATTCAGCGTCCTCTGCTTCAATAATCCGATAAAGGTATCCCTGTTTCTGGTAAGTTCAGCGTCGTCTGCTTCAATAATCCGAGAAAGGTATTCCTGTTTCTGGTAAGTTCAGCGTCCTCTGCTTCAATAATCCGAGAAAGGTATTCCGTGTCTCATAAACCTTAATGCATGTATGAAGACAAAAGTTTGCGA